>ML779000.1:767647-810975 GCA_009831015.1 Picea engelmannii | reverse complement strand
CAAGAAGACATTTTCATTTTGAATCATCTTGTACTTGAACATTTAAGTGGGGTAAAAGGAGGTTGCCCCCTCGAAGAGGCTTATTATCTAAAATTATCTCTTTTTCAAGGCGTTGAGTACTTTTCCTGAGGTTTTTCTATGCTTTATTGATGTTTGGTTCTTAACAGGAAGACATATTTTCAAGAATGGAAGACCAATTTGTTGATATCTCTTGTAACATGGCCCTCATCATGGAAACTCTAGAAAACAATTTTGGAACTGTTGGGGAGGATGGTGGATCTAACTTAAAAGTTGGATCTCTGACAAAAAAACGTGAGATAGTGAAGACCCAGAGAAGGAGTCAAGAAAAGAACCTGAGAAAGAGAATTCAAATTTGAGTTCCATCACTCCTTCACAACCTCTATTCAAAATGGAAGTAAAAGTGGATGTAAAACCCTATCAAGGTAATATCAATGTTGTTAATTTGAATAATTAGTTTCAATGGTTAGAAGTGTATTTTAGTGTCCATAATATAGATGAAAAGTAGAAAATTTCATTTTCCTGGATGAAACTAGAGTGGCATGCACTAACCTATTCGGAAAGCCACATGGATATACTTAGGTTGGATGGTGATCCACTAGTAACTATGTGGGAGGATTTTAAAACCCTTGTAAAGTATGAGTTCTACCAAATTGGGTGTGTAGAGGACCAATGGATCTGTTGGCATCACTTTAGGTAGAGGAAAGGGACGAGTGTGCAAGAGTACATGACTAAATTTAGAAATATGGTGATCATGTTGGCTATCTCTCCTATTAAACTATATATACTCCTCAAGTATTTTGGGGGTCTACACAGTCATTTGTGAAAAGCACATGATTCTCTTCAAATATAGGATTGTTGATAGGGCATGTGTGCAAGCACAACATCTAGAGAACATAGGACATCATAAAGGATTTCCAAGTGGTTCTAAACAAAAATATCACTAAGATTCTTCAAGCGAGGAGAAGGATAAGAAGAAAGGAAAATACAAGAAGACGATAGCCACTATGTATTAGTGCAAGTATTCAAACAACCATTGAAAACATTGCAATATTTATGGTCACACCGAAGACAAGTGTTGGAAGTTACATTTGTAGTTGAATCCAAATAACTGTACTAAAGGATGTCAAGACAAAGAACATCCTAGGAAAGGATTCATGCAACCACGTAAAGATAAAATTTCAGATGGATGAGAATATTGTTTACACTCCAGTGAAAAAGGAGGTGAATGTGAGTATCCTTTTGGAATTATTGTCATTGATGTCATATTATGGCATTAATATACACACAACATTTCCAAGATTGATTTTATATATATATATATATATATATATATATATATATATATATATATATATATATATATATAAAGTAAAATGTGAAATGGTGGTTTCAAACCCATGGGTTTGGGGTATTTTCTCATGGTATTGGGAATTAATTAATTAAGGGACATGTCCCTTCATTAAGGGTTATGAAAAATCATAAAAAGAGAAAGAATTCAGAAAAAAGTGTGTGTGTGAAAAATGGATTAGCAAAGAATGAATTGTGAAATCAGTTTCATGTCATCTTGGAATTTTCATGATAACTTTTTTTCTAGGATGTTTGAGACTTTGAAATTTGAAAGAGGTGGAGGTGAGATAGTGATGTACATTAATTATAAATTTTGTATTTTGTTTTTCTATACTTACGAATATATGATTTGTTGAAGTTAGATTTCTTGAATGCTCCTAAAATTAGTTTCAACAAGTCATATTGGCATTTTTGCTATAAATTAATTTCTGGAATGTTTCAGACCTTGAAACTTTGCATATCTCAAGGATATATATTGGTGTACATGTTGTAAAAATTTTATATTCTCTTGCACTAAAATTTCATGGATATTCCCTATGGAATTTAGGGTTTATGAATTCCCTTGAAATCAGTTTCAAATAGGTCAACTTGGCAGTATTTTCATAACTTATTTTATGGGATGTTTCATACCTTAAAACATTGCAGAGATAGAGGAAAGATATTTGTGAAAATGTGGTACAAATATTATATGTTAGTTAGATAAAAAATTTAAGATATTCCCTGGGGAAGTTAACATTCCTAAATGATCCTGAAATCCATTTCGAGCAAGTCACCTTGGCACTTTTGCTATAACTTATTTTTTGGCATAGTCCATACCTTGAAACTTTGTGTAGATAGAGGAGAGATCTTGGTGTACATGTCGTACAATATTTATATTCTAGTTTTCTATACTTTCATATATATCAATTGTGGAAGTTGGGGTTCTTAAATTATCCTAAAATCAGTTTCAAACATACAAACTTGGAATTTTCACTACAACTTCATTTATGCGACTCTTTAGACTGTGAAAATTTGATATGACTTAATGGGGGCATATATAGGGTTAAATATGTATGATATGACCCAAGGGGGGGGCATATATGGGGATACATGTAAATTTAATTTGTAAATATATATGTAATAGGGTCTACCTAATAGTAAAGGGGCCTCATGTGTAGGTGTAAATATGTATATATAGAGATCGCATAGTCATTCTTGTAGACAAGTGAATTGTGATGTATAAATGTATTTTGGTTATTTGCAGGAGGTTCTATTATTATTTAAGGGGTTATTATGTAAATTTTATATATTTTAGTTGTGCTCCATGCTAATACTATGTAAATGGTGTGTAATTCCGTTTTATTCTGTTATTTTAAGCATTTGGTTCATTACACTGGATATTAAAGCAACGATCCTAGGGTTTTTCTTCCTCAAGCAAGTAATCTTTGAATTTTCGGTATAATGTTTTTTGGGGGGAACTTAAGAAAGATAAACTTGTAGGATATTTATAATACATATCGGGGTCTCTATGGTACCAATTTCAACTTCTGGGTCATTTTACTTTCATAGATACACCTTGTAGAAGATAGGGCTTTTTACTAGTCCTAGAACTAGTCTCAAACATGTGTTCTAGGTAAAATGATCCTACCCTCCTTATATTTGATACAAATTAAGTGATACCAATTGAATTGGAAATAGGATAGTCCATATTATTTTGGGTTTTAATTGCACAATCTTGTATTGAATATTGGACGCGTGGCATTTTGTACACGTTCGATCGCCCAGAAAGGCCTAAAATCATCAAGGTTTGGGAAAGTTACCCTAAATTTCATGTAACATCCCCATCCACCCATGGTTGGGCCATGCTATGCCAGAGAAAACTTACATTCTCTCTGCGGAACATACTGTAACATACCCAACTTCTATTCTGAGCTATGACACATAATATTTTATAACCGCATGCATTTAAAACATACACACACAACACTCTTGTCGAAGCTTTATATATATATAAAGTAACATACAAATACATTACGTAAATGCACAAATTCACATTGAAATAACAGTAAACATAGACATGTAGAATATACAGGAAATACCCAAAAACCTATAGACAGTTATAACCATGCATATGATAAACCCATAAAATAAACACGTAGATAACAATGTAGCATGTAATTTTATCACACAGTTAACACTTATCTTTTTAAGAATATCACCAACTGTGTGCATAACTTCCACAAACCTCCCAGCCTTAGACCACACTCTTCATCACTCTCAACAGTGATTCACCCCTGAGCTCGGAATAAACTCCACCTGGGTAAAGGGATTCCTAACTAGGCTATAGGCTCATAGACAATAGGAAAGACTCCATCACAGTTCCCACTCAACTAACAGCCTACATTCCCTCATTCCCCACATTCTTGTCCCACCCTAGGAAGTGTGCCCCTTCTCTACTCAATAGTCCTTCGACTACCCCACTTCCTTTTTGAGCTTTAGCAACAGGCCGGACAGGAAGTCCCAGAGCCCTATAGCTTCAGTTTAGCACCTTTAGGAAATCAATTCCCAGTGATTCTCTCACCAAGAGAATTGTTCACGGGCTTGAAAACCCACCTCTTCAATATCCCACGGGCCTAACAACTCGCTTCTTCAATCCCTCTCCCAAGCTAACTAGGTACACCAACAAAAAATGGCTATGGATACTAGTTCAGGTATAGTGATAGGAATGTATGAAGGATAACTGACTGCGTGAGTGAAATGGTCATGGAATCATGGCTCCCTCATTAAAGGAATGATGGAAAGATGATGGTAAGAATGATTGGGGGGGTGTGAAAATGAACTAATTCCCAACAATATGTATGCATTTCCCCAAATTGACACTTGTCATGTTGGGAGTTGCTTTGGTCCACTTGTCCCCAACTTTATAACTTAGGATAAAATAATTATCCATACTTTATGATTTAAGAAATATTAATATAATATTCCTTTTTGGCTTAATCTCCCTGGCTTAGCCCTTTTCCTTAACTTTTGGGCCCCACCCCTTACCTAACTAGTGGAGTTTAGTCCCCCATCTCTTTTATCATGGTCAGTTTGCGTGCAATGATGTATTTTATATTAAATATGAGACATGTACAAAAACAGGTGCACTGGCTTTTAACATCTAGGCTCTCCAGCCTAGTCAAAACATAAGCATCCTAGATTATAATAACTGGCTCACCGGCCTATAAAACATATCATATACACAAAGGCTCCTTGGCCTCAACATCATGCACACATAAGATGCTACGCACGGTATCCTGGAATGTGCACACTTCCTCATTTTACTGCGCAGTACATGAGCGCACTATGCCATGAAATGTGCATACAAAAATGATATCGAAATAGCTCACCATCTTAAGTACATTTGTATTTACATTCACAATTGGTTTCGATGTTAGGGTTATTACATTTCACTTAGCACATCCAATTTCAGTCATACCTATGGAATTGTAGATAAGAAATTTCATAGTACTAGAGGTGAAAATTTCATAATCATAGGTGCCAAAATTTCATAAATACATCAGAAGGAAGGTCAGTAGGAGGACAAGCTCTAATTCAGGGTTTCAAAGGTGTGTGTACTTAAAACTATCATAAATTTTGATTGGCGTATCTGATTGATCTGATTCAAAATAAATTGGAAGGAAAAAAAATAGAATATTATGTTGGAACAAGGATTGTAACTAGTTGATATCACTATTCCAAACATATTGAGGTTGTAATTTGATTTTTAGGTTATACCTCAATTACGAATTAATGACAATACCTAGCTTTAGTGGATATGAATATAAAGATGAAATCAATCCCAGAGAATGGTTGAGGATGATAAAGGAAACTAATTTGAGTCCTTTTAAGGTAGTAGTTTACTTCGGGTATGAATCTTTTAAATGCCAGGATAGCCTTGATGAAGGTACTAAAAAATCCCCCACATGAGAAAATTTTGAAGAACTCTTCTCAAATAAATGGATTAAGGATACAAAAATGGAGGAGATGTATAAAATCCAAGAGGCGTTAAAGGAATCAAAATAAAATTCCTCCAAATTGCAAAAGGATAATGAGGAGTTGAGAAATTATATCACAAAGAAAAATGATGAGTTCATCAATATGAAATCCCTTAATGAATCACTTATTAAGGATTTTAAGAACCTAAAAGATGAAAATAGTAACAAATAAAAGTGGGAAAATGATGATTCAAGGGAAGAACTCAAAAAGAAATATTAAGAGGTATGTATATTATGAAACCATAATAAAAAACTATTGGATGAAGTTAATACATTGGAAGAAGAAAAGAAGAATTGTCAAAATCAAGAAGAAAGAAGGATCTTGTATGAATAATCTACCAAAATACTTGAAGAGTAAATTTGCAAAAAGGTTGAGGAATCCCTAAATATTGATGAGGTAAAATCAGAAAAAAAATCCATAAGTGAACAAGGACATCATAATTTGATAAATGGGGTGACATTGCAACTCCAAAAGGAGAAAGAAGACAAGATTCAAGAAGGTCACCAAAAGATACTTGAATAACTTGAACTTCAACTAGAGGATGTACATGCCAAATATGATGGTATTATTACCAAGAATAAAATAATAAAGGAATGAGAAAAGAGGATGGAGGATTCCATTGTCTACGAAAAGAAGATAGATGAAATGGGTGTGCAAAATGAAGAAAAATTGTCAAATGTGAAACCATGTTGTTGGAATACTAAGAGGGGGGGTGAATTAGTATGAGCACTTTATGATCTCTTTTAACCACAATATGTAATCAATAACATAATAAAGAGTATATCATCAATATATCATGAGAAATATAAATCAACAAAGCATAATAGACATCCACAAAAACACAGTACACCCGAATTTACGTGGAAACCCAAATGGGATAAAATTACATAATTATTTTCTTATTTATCAAAAGAATACAATCATTGGAAGCACCAAATTCAAAATTCTCCATATACAACTGGAAGGAGGATATGACACCCTATTTATAGGATCCAACCTGAAGGAAGCTACAACTCCCTGAATTCTCTGGCTCCAACACGAAGTAGGCTACAACCCCCTAATTCTCAGGCTCCAACCTGAAAGAAGCTCCAACCCCCAATGTTATCTAGATACAACCCCCTTTCCTTGCCTATTCCTGTCACCTTGAAATATAAATGTAGACCAATTGTCACTACAACAATCACTTCCATTGTCATTGTCATTGTCACTGACACTATAATTGTCACATCAACCTGTCACTCTATCCACCTTGTCACTATATTCGTCACTATCTCTGTCTCATCACTTTGTAACTACTTTTCAACCTACTAGAACGTATACCATACAATGCATCAACTATGTACCATCATATGCATGGATCATGAACAATAAGATATACCAACTACAACATCAATGAGAAGTAGCCAATGATGTACCATATGTCAAAAATGAATACAACTTGTACCATATACCATAACATCAATCAAGTATATATGTGTACCATACCATCAATGAAGAACCAATGGATGTAATTCATGCATATGCCACCATACATCAAGTGCATACCTCAACTATGGACAATCATCTCAAATATATGCACCATAACAATCATGCCATATGATAAACCAAATATAACAAAATACCTTACTCAATCATGTACCCAAGATGTACCTCAATCATGTGTCAAACCCTCATCAATATGCCAAGTATGCCTCAATATTTCACCACATCATAATCAAGTATAAGCTTCACAACAAGTACACAAACATATCGGTACCTACGTAGTTGACCTGAAACACTACAATGTCGACCTATAAGTTATATTATGTCTTTAGGGGCCTGGTACCAACATTTCCCCAAAACTTGTCTTGTCCTCGTGGGACTAAGACATCCTATCTCACAAGGCCTTGAGTCACAGGCATACTCAACCCATGTGAATGCCTCATGAGACACTATTAGTCTAACCTGTGGGGATCAACAAAACTAGGGTTTCCTTAGAGATTCACGCTCACCATTGCAATTATGTAGCTCTCATACTTCTCAGTCTTTGCTACCTCGTATTTTACTGTCGCAAACTTAGTCAAAATATCACTAGTTCAGTAGAATATATTGAATAGAATAAGTAATTGAATGTACTTATGAATGAATCTTTAAGGTGTATTTATACTTTTTTTGGCTAACCTATTTCCTCACTTAAGGGATTCTTAAATTTCTTGTTACAACCACTTTGCCTATTCACTAAATAGTTGTAACAAACTAGAAGCGTCTTGACCATTATTTGGGGATTCCAAATTCACAAAGTCATAACTCGTCAATCATGAGGAACTATGTTTCATACCACTTATCACTAGAAATGGCATGACGAGAAATATCCATACATGAATTATTTACCTTTATTTACTCTTTCCTTCATGACCTAATTCCATAATAAACTATGCGATCTGTAACCATACTTATGGGTTTCTTGTAGAATTCTTCAAAGGATCTTCAAGTGAGGGCCATTCCTAGAGCTACACCATAAGGGGACCACTTTGGAGACTTCTCCAAATACACCCATCAAATAAATTGACATCAATTCACTACTCATTGACATCAATGAAAACCAACTATCCAATAATCTCCCCCTTTGGAATTAATGGCAACACAAATGGTATGGGAACACTCATGCTCCTACTCATTCTCCTCTTGTCATCATTTCTCCCCCTGTGACCATCGCTCCCCCTGTCTCTATGAATCTTTTATTTCTCTCCATTTCCATGCATATATTATTTCTCTCCCCCTTTGGCATCAATGGAAAAGGGTAATCCTCCTTGGGGATGATCCCCCTATCTACAATCCTTTACTTTCTCTTCATGGTGCTTCCTCATGTAAAACTTTGATGTATATAAAAATCATTCAAAATATTATTGACTTATATTATTCAAGTCTTCCATTTTTCTTCCCCTATCTTTTTGTGCCTATAGCCATGTGAATCAATGTGGCATAGAAACTATTCCAATTTTTGTCGAAGATACTCAAATCTCTCCCTCAGAATAAGTTTGTTGAAGATATTTGCAATATGTTCTTTTTTCCCAATGTACTTTAGCTTGATGTTCTTCTTTGTATCATGTTCCCATAGAAAGTAATACCTGATTGGAATGTGTTTCTTCTTGGAATGCATCACTGGATTCTTGGAGATATTGATAGTGTTGGTGTTATCACTGAGTATTGAAATAGGCTCATCATACTTCACTTGTATATCTTCCAGGTTTTTCTTCATCTAGAGAACTTGAGTGCACCAAGTTGCCATTGCAATATATTGTTCTTATGTTGTGGAAAAAGATATTGAACATTGCTTATTGCTTAGCCACAATACCCAACAATCACACAAGTAGAAGGTTGCTCCACTTGTACTTATTATATCATCAATGCTACCTTCCCAATCTGCATCTGTGTAGGTCACCAAAGATATATCTTTCTCTTTATCATACCATAATCCAAATTCTTATGCTGCCTTGAGATATCTGAATATTCTCTTTACTGCCATAACATCTACTTCTTTAAGTGCTGCTTGAAATATCGCAACTTGTCAAACTACTTGAATCACACCCTGTCTCAATGCTATCACATATATTAGGATTCCAATCATTGATCTGTAGAGTCTCTGGGATGCATCCTTTGATTCATCATCCTTTCTCAACTTGCAACTCATCTTCATAGGAGTACTCATAGGTTGGCAATCTTCCATTAAAAACTTATTTCACATTTATCTAATATAATTGGTCTGAGAGATGAAAATACCTGTCTCATTTTGACATATCTATAATACCAAAAATAAAGTGAAATCACCGAGAAAATAAATTTCAAACTCATTTTTCATATCTCTAGAAAACTTCTAAGTCATCCTATCATCATCACTTCCAAAAATGATGTCATCTACATAAACTTAAATTATCAATATACTATCTCAATCCACTTTTATGCAAAGATTTTATTCTACATTTCCCTTCCTAAATCATCATTGTTGTAGATACCTATCCAAACTTGAATACCATGCTATGGGGGCCTACTTAAGTCCATACAACGCCTTCTTCAACATGGAAAAATAATCTTCCATTTCTGATAGTAGAAATCATTATGGCTCTTTGATGCAGATCTCTTCTTCTAATTATCCATTATAAAAAGATGAATTAACATCCATTTGATATACCTTGATTCTTTTGGAACATGCATAAGATAATATCAATCCAATTGCTTCCATCCTGGCAACTAGTGCAAAGGTATCTTCAAACTATATACCTTCAATCTGAGTATATCATTTTCATACTAGTTTTTTTTTGTTTCTATTTACTTATCTATCCTAATTTAGTTTGTTTTCAAAAACCCACTTTGTACCAATCACATTCATGTACTTCATTCTTGGAACCAGTTCCCATGTGTCATTCTTCTCTATATGATCTAAATCTTCATCCATAGACTTGATCCATTTTACATCTCTGCTTGTCTCTTCAAAACTACTTGGTTCAACTATAGATAAAAATGCTAAGTGTTGTTGTTCTCATGAAAGTATTATTCTTCTGGTTTCAACTCTTACATTTTTATTCCGAATAATATGTTCTGGTGGATTATTTTTATGTACTTGTTGGCTAAGTGTCTTAGAAGGTATATGTTTCTCATCTTCTTCTTGTTATTCTTTTGTATTCTTTTCTTCATCTTCTACTTCTTCTAATTCTTCTTCTTTGAGATATTCCTAGTCATAATGTATTTCTGAATCTTTTCTTCCTACTATGTCCTTCCATACATCAGTGTCATCAATCGTTACATTGATGATTTCCACGATTTTCTTGAGTCTTGGATTAAGGAATTTATATTCTTTTCTTTTTCTTGAATACCCAACTAGTATGCCCTTATTTTCTCGGGAGTCAAGTTTTCCAAGCCTTCCATCTTCTCTTTTGATATAACATTTGCTTCAAAATACTCTGAAATGATTCACATTCATCGATCTTCCTTTCCATAACTCATAGGGATTCCTATCACTATTACTTCTGAGCATTTATCTATTCAAAATGTGAACTGCTATATGTACTTCTTGTGCCCAAAATATGTCACTCAAATTGTAATATTTCAACATGGTTCTAACCATTTTATGTACTATTATGTTCTTACTTTCGATAACTCCATTTTACTGAGGTGTCCTAGTTGTCAAGAATTGTCTCTTTATTCCACACTAATACATTTGGGTCAAATTCTGATAGTGTGTTCGATGCAATTGCCACTTTATCGTTTTGAGAGAATGACAAACCATGAACCCCCTCAAACATCATTTCACATGAAGTCGCTTTTTTGACGACATAGATTTCTTCTTTATTGCGACGTTTCATGTAGACACATGTCGTCTTGGGTTTGACATGGGACATGGAAAGAGAGACATATTTGAGGTGGCAAGAGCGACATCTTGGAGGTGGAAAGAGTGACGTCTTGGGTGTGGCAAGTGCGACATCTTAGAGGTGGCAAGAGCAATGTCTTGGAGGTGGAAAGAGAGATGACTTGGAAGTGGCAAGAGTGATGTCTTGGAGGTGGAAAGAGTGATGGATTGGAGGTGGAAAGAGAGACATATTGGAGGTGGAAAAATAGATGGCTTGGAGGTGGAAAGAGTGATGTCTTGGAGGTGGCAAGAGAGAATTTAAGAGCTATGAGCTCCAATGTGGTTTCTATGGGAGCGACATTCTTGGAGGTGGCAATACCCATGTCTTGGAGGTGGAAAGAGTGACGTCTTGGAGGTGGAAAGTGATACGTCTTGTGGGTGGAAAGAGAGACGTCTTGGATGTGGAAAGAGTGAAGTTAAGAGGTATCATCTCCAACATGGTTTCTATGGGAGTGACACTCCAAGATGTCACAATAGAGACTGTGTTGTAGGTATTTAAAAAAAAAAATACAATATCAATACTGAGAGGGACAGGTACATTAACCTTTTCTAAGATACTAGTCATATCAATATTTAAATTTATATCATCAGTCTTAGGCAAGGTTGGCTGGGGAGGAGGATTAACTTCCAATGGTAAAGGGGGTCTTGTCTAATGAGGTTTAGGATCACTAGGATATGTCTGGGGTGTGTTATCGCACAAAATTCCAATTGTTGAGCTAAAGTCTGAAAGCTCAAGTGAAATCATGTGTAACTTAGATGGAAGGCCCCTATCACCTCACCAACCGTCTTTCACTTCAAGCCATATTTCTTCAGACTGAAGGGGGTTTCCCTCAATTAAGATTGTGAGGACTTAGGACAAGGAATCTCTATTTGGAGAGTGAAGTCCAAGAAAAATGTGTTTAGGTAGCTCTAGAATATTGAAGAAAGTACTTGGAGGTCTCAATATGCCCTCCTAGAAAGTATTTCCCATTCAATCACCATCCTTTATACTATTGAAGAAAGTACATGTCATCGAGTTGCAACATTTACATGTGTGGGCAAATAGTCAATTTAGAAAGAGGCTCTTTGAATAAGGACCCTACATCTACTTCCCATCCTATTGGACCTCTTTGGATAGAAGAGTCATCACTTGACAGAGTGTGTTTGCCACCAAAGGGTGTGCTTCTTAGCTCTATGCATAATCCCAACACACGGGTTGCCCATAATTATAGTATTGTGGAAGATTTAACCTAGACACCATGTGCCATGACGACCCTCGAAGTCCTTTGATGTTTCCCAATGCAAGGAAGAGCATCATTGTCTACTATACAAGGGGTGGACCCTTCATATACTAGTTTAATTACATTTGACATGCACCAAAGTTAAGATAGAATCCCCCACCAAATTTGTTTTCAAATTCAAGTAGTCTCGCATGGGACGAAT
This sequence comes from Picea engelmannii, assembly GCA_009831015.1. Classification (NCBI taxonomy): domain Eukaryota; kingdom Viridiplantae; phylum Streptophyta; class Pinopsida; order Pinales; family Pinaceae; genus Picea; species Picea engelmannii. The sequence continues at coordinate 798,785 of ML779000.1, read as the reverse complement.
ATATTCAAAACTGTTGTTGATGAAGGGGCCTCCACTTGTATTAGGTCTATGTCACGTTGGAGAGATATCGATTCCCTGGATCTTGTGCAGTCTAAAACCATGTTGAAGGAATTCGATGGACACATTTTTAAGCCTCAAGGAATCATTTCCGCCTTTCCATTGGAGTTAGGTCAAAAGACTATCATTTTAATTAATGACCCCAACAAATTTGAGGTTTAAGTTTCCACACAACATACAAATTTATCTTAGAAGGAATACCAAAAGGCTTTATAAATTAGATACATGGAAACCTCTTACTCCTCCAATTTAAGTTATTAAAAATTACCCAAAAGTGTTATAATTATATCACTAGCATACCCCCGAAGTGGGGGAAAGGAAACACCGAAAAAAACTGATACAATATATAACGACCATAAAATTAAACATTCATTACTGCAAATTGTTGATACGTTGGTGGTTGGTCAATGACTATGTTTATACATGGAGAGATCATAGCTAACTTCTGTTTGCAGAACAATGAGAACAACAGAAATGATTGCATCGAAGTCAGAGTAAGGAAGTTGCTTCAGTGTAAGGAAGTTGGACTTGCTTCAAATCAATTTTCCTAACACCTATAAACTCTGACAAATTAAGAACTAAACCACAACCCAATGACCCAAATATACAATGACAACATTTAATTTTCATAGAATATCTACTCAACTATTTTGTTAGCAGTGAATGTCAATTGAATTCCTGAGGAACAGTTGACACATAGGGAAAATTTAAAAGAATATTTAATTGATTATAGATTTTACACAACATATCTCATTTGAATCAATGGTTTCTAGACTCTAATTGAGTTGAACTATAACCTATGAAATTGTCCAAGGATATAATGGCGACCCTCTCTCTTTACTCAAGTTGAAACACAATTTCAATTATCGATGGTTAATAACACTTCTCGGCCCCACACTAACCTATGGTCCATATTATTTGATGCCCATCCTGATGGATCCAATGGTCCCGAGTACCCCTCAATGCCCTTTACCATTGAAGTGACTTATCGAAGGCTATTCCGACCATTAGACTTCGAAAACACTCTCCGAAATGGATCCAATGGTCCATATCTTCAAGAAAAACTCCCGATAGATATGATGGCTATCAGTGTCCCATATTGATCAACAGTTGAAATTATGGCTTAGATGATCACCGATCAACAGTCATGATTTCTACTCAGATCTTTCCCATTGGAGTGACTCTACTCCATGCTTCTAATCTATTCTGATGGTACCACCATGATCAACAATCACGATCATCTCGATATGTCTTGATGGATTTGATGGCCATCAACTGCCTTGATCCTCGACAAGTCTTTGTATGAGAGGAACTCCGATGAATGGCCAAGATTGAATCGTTGTGTCAAATTGGTGGCTGAGATCTTTCCAAGACTAAGCACAGGTTTTTCCTGGATTAAAAAATCCGCTTCAAAACTTAGTCAATTTTTTAAGAGTTCATCAAAATCTACCCTCATCCAAAAGTATAAAATAGGACCCCATAGCTAGGAATACCTCCTAATCCTTCTCAGGATTTACCCATCCTTAGAGAACCATCTCCTGCCTAGATAAATATATAATTTATTTACTCCTTGTCACTCGCTTGGGGAATTTTTAAACCATGAGCTATCCATTCCAGGACAAGGATATTTATGGTCTCGAATTGAGTGAAACCACACCAATTTACAAGTCTAAACTGAAGATAATTTCACAAAAAATATGCATAAGTAAGGAGATTTACAATTCTGAAATGATTCTAGCAGCAATTATTCACAGATAAATTACAACAATAAAAATAGTAACAACAATCACATAATTTCCATTTCTGTACAATTCTAAGTGTAATTGCAACAACAATATCCATGACAAATAACTCATAACAACAACTCTTGTACCATTCTAACAACAACATATTGTAATATAAATAGCATAGTAAATACCCAACACAAGTTTACATAATCTTCATATAGTAATTTAAATAAACATATAGTGGAAACTTATGTTATATGAATAGCCACCATCTGCATGCAAACCTCTGAATTTCCTCCCAGTGTTAGAATCTTCTATTCATAAACAAGTAGCAGGTCATCACTAATTTGGGGCTTAAAATCCACTTGGGAAAATGAATTTATAACCCAGGCTAAGGTCTCACAACAACATAAATGCTCAACTCAGGTGTTGAATTTTAAGCAAATAGCCTACAGCCTCTTTCCCCACATTTTTGTCCCACCTCAAGAAGTGTTCCCTTTCTTTGCTCAACAATCCTTCGACTACCTCACTTCCTTTCCAAGGCCTCAACAACAAACCAGACAGGAAACTTAGAGCCATGTATCCCATCTTGGAACCTTAGGAAACCAATTCCCAATAGTTCTCTCACACAGAGAATTCCCATGGGCCTGACAACCCGTCTCTTCATCTTAATTAATAGAAACACTGCCCCAAATCTCCCTCAAGGCAAGTATGTAGATGGTAGCAGGTACGGTCAGTAACAGAAGGGAGATGGTTCCCATGAAGGAGAGCAGGACCAAAGGATTGAATTGTTGAATGATTGAATGATCAAATGATAGATGAAATGCATAAAGCTTTCCCATTTTATATACATGTTCATGAGATGCCACTTGTCATCTCAAGAAATCCCTTTTGAACCACTTGGTGATTCGTTTTCCATCTCTAAAGACTTAGGGTAAATCCTTATATATGCCTCATGAGATGCCACTTTTCATCTCAAGAACTCCCTTTTGAACCACTTGGTGATTCGTTTTCCATCTCTAAAGACTTAGGGTAAATCCATATCTATGTATTTTTTACCTTAGGATTACTTTGGTAATATTCCGTGGCTTAAGTCCCCCCATGGCTTATCCCCTTTCCAAGCTCTCAGCCCCCTTTCCCTTCTAGTGGAGCTTATCCCCTTTACTCTTTTGTTTGGTCGGTTTGTAGTAGTGGTGTGATTTTATTAATATCTAATTATGATTACATAATACACATGACAGGCCTACGGGCCTTTTAGCATCTAGCTCACCAGCCTATTTACTACACATGCACCATGTCTTAAAGTATCATGGCTCACCAGCCTATATGATCAATTACTACTCGGGTCAACCTGGGGTATTACATTTGTCTAGCTGAATTTTCAATGCATTAGATTGTTTCCGTTAAAAATTTATAATCTTCATATTTATATTTTATATGTTTTAGCATGTCTTTTCAACCCACAACCTATACTTTACTTCTACTTGAGTAATATAATTCTTTCAACTATCCTTGACCAACATCTATTGTCTACAACTAATCATTTATTAGATGATATTGTTGGCATTGTATTGAATATAATATATTATTTATATATCAATTGGATTTACCCCGTATGGGGTATATTACATGTAAAATTATGGGAGTTGTGAAGAAACCAACTAACTCACAAGTCAATGGCTCAATGTCATTGAAAAATGATGATATTAAAATAAGAGTCTCAACAAAGAACCAACTAATTTCAGCTCAAGATCACTAGGAACCCCAAAACTATGAAAATATTCACATCATCAATCCATCCAAGTAAGAAATCCCTCATGAAAAAAGATAACCATATGACTATATTCAATTCATGAATCTTGTGTTTTAGAAGTACCTCAAAGATTGACTGAAGCATTGAACAACCCTGAAACATCTAAGTGAAATAAAATCTTGTTTAATGGAAATGTTAAAAATGGTGGAAGTTGATTCCATAGACATTAGAAAACAAATCATACTGATATAAATTCCTCTAGATGAATATCTATGGCCAACCGTATATTGTACACCAATAGTTAACCAAGTGGATATACTCCAGAATAGTTATGAATACTTGGACAACAACAGTTGTATGAAAAAATATAATCATATGACTATATTCAATTCATGAATCTTGTGTTTTAGAAGTACCCCAAAATTTGACTGAAGCATTGAACAACCCTGAAACAACTAAGCGAAATGAAATCTTGTTTAATGGAAATTTAAAAAATGGTGGAAGTTGATTCCATAGACATTAGAAAATAGATCATACTAATATAAAATCCTCTGGGTGAATCTCTATGGCCAACCGTATACTGTATACTGATAATTGACCAAGTGGCTCTACTCCAGAATAGTTATGAACACTTGGACAATGACAGTTGTATGACATAAACACAATTCTTCCTTGGGCTTACTTGCTATGCATTACATGGAATGAACATCAAACCCATAAAATATAACTAGTGCATATCAATTATGGGAGTAGTCTGACTTGATTGTCTTTCATGGTGCTTGCAGAATTTGTTGATAGGTAGTTTTTGGAAAACAAATTGGCATATGCGCGGTATTTATCTATGTGCATTTTCTTTCCACGGTGGCTTTCTTCTTGCAAATAAGAAAGGCCAGTGAAAATTTTTTCTATGTTGATTGCACATGAAGCTCTGGAAAGTCTGTACAAGTATCAATGGACTACCCAAATCTTCCCAATTGCATCTTCTAATTCATAAGTCCCGAGAATCAATATGAACCTGGAACATGTCGAACAAAGCTAAGTTAATTTGCTTCATATTTTGCATGATATTCAAAATCTTTGTAGTTCTTCCTCTCATAAGCCATTTTTACACATTGGTTAACCATTACTTATTGCAGTTCTTCTTCATAAGACACTAAATTGGATTGTTGTCAAAGGACAATGTATAAAGTTAGGGCATTATCAACAGAGCCATCTCAATAAAACTAAGTCTTTCAACTTCCTGATGCTACAAATAATTCTTCTAAATACAAACTAAGGAATATGATCGATAAATTTCTTATAAGAAACATCATAATACTCATCGAATGAAGTTTCACTTCACTAGGACTTGTGGTTTTCAGTTCATCCAAGATTTTTGCATCACCAATAATTTCCTTAATGCTATCCACCATGTTTACTCGAGGTGTCTGGGCTGTTCGAGTTGTATCAAGATCCTGTAGATTAATCCAAAAAGAGATTATAAGAAACTTAATATACCAACCTAGTACAGACAAATTCATTTTCATAGGAGCATTATCTGAAAGAAGGGGCAATTCATTGGGAGAATGCAATGTTACAAAACTCACATTGGACTGGGTGGAGCTTTACAAAAATATATGTCCCTTACCGGCCAAATTATATAAATACCTAAATTTTTCCATGGTGTTGCCACTCTATTTCACCATTTTGAAATTCAAAGATTTTTCTAAGCATAGTATAAGTGTTTAAAACTTATTCTATTAAAAAAAATTGTATGATATAAGTTTTGATTTTGATTTTATATTGGGTAGGGATCAACTGATTTTCTGTTGGGTGGGGGATCAACTAACTCCATGCTTATGAGGTGATCCAGATTTTATGAGCAAAACGAAATGAATACATATTTTTAACATATGATTCACACAAAATAACAGAGATATAGTAGAACTGATTTTCTATTCAATAACGAAATAAGTTGAAACTGTAAAATGCAGCAGAAACAAGCTTGTTGGAATGGTGGCAGCTTATCTCTAAGAAGAGATGTCATGGTTGCATGCATTCGCAAGAAGAATCTTACAATGAGGCTATGAAGGCCTTTTTACAATAAACAATAATTCAAAAACCCTAGACATCCAAAAAACCTAACCCTATGAGATGAAGCACCAAAAGTCATGTGCGCCCTATTTGGGTAAGTTAGTACATCAACTTCTAGGGGTCGTAACTTTTGCATACGATCTATGTCTTAGGCGTGTTATAGCCCTTTGGAAAGGTGTCATCGAGGAGATTCATTTTGGGGGATCAATCATTCCTTCAGCTATCATTGAGAAGCTCAATCCCGAAAAACCTTCATTTAGGCCCTCAAAATGGCCCCGGAAGTTAAAACTGCTAAAAATAGTAAATTGCCAAAATTGTCAGAAAATTATTTTGATCCAGTTGGAAAATGTGGGTGGCCACCGATATCCATTTAGATCAATCCTCCCTCCTTAAGAAGAAATGGTATCCATTTCATTGAGGTCCCCCATCATATGAGGAAATTTCTGTTGAATTTGGCCCTGGGTGAGCCACTTGCCTTGCTGCAGGAGCTACCCTGCTTTGATGAATCGATGAAGCTTAATCGAGTGCCCTTGATCTATGTGTCCACAATATGATCATTGTATGCATGTTGTATGCATTTAGGGTAGATCTCTGTGGGTGTTAGTTGTTCTGCTACTTTTGAGGTGTCCAATAATGGTGGGAACTAAGGGCGAAGGAGATCCATGTTGAACACTGGGTGTAGGCCAAGGAAAGGAGGAATATTGAGCTCAAAAGAATTATCCCCCATGGATTTGGTGCTAGTGTACAACCCATAATGGAGTGGGTGAAGCTTCCAATGGGGTCCTATCATGTGTTCTTTCTGCAAGTGCAACCAAACTTTATCGCCCACCTGAAACTTATGTGGCACCCGATGTTGAGCATGGTGTTGTTTGTACTTGTCATTGGACTTCTATAGGATATCCTGAACCTGTTGGCGGATGTGTTGGATCTGATCAATGAATCGGGTGGCTTTGTCATCTTTAGTTGGAGTAGGAGATGATTCAGTCGAGGTGACCACAAGGGGAAGTGCAACATCTATGGGACCCAATGGTTGGAATCCCAACCCCACCTTAAAGGGGTTGTGGCTAGTTGAGATACGCATAGATCAGTTGTAGCTATGATGGACATAGGGAAGGCTCTCATCCCATGTGAAAGGTTTCTTTGAATTATACATGTGAAGGATATGCACAATCATTTGATTTACAACCTTGGTTTTTCCATCTTCCTGGGGGTGGAAGGCCATGGATTTGGTAAGATTCATGTCCAACAGTGACCAGAGGCTCGACCAGAATGTGTTGAGAAATCAACTATCTTGATCTGAGACAATGGCTTGTGGGATTCAAAAATGTGCCCAAACTCATTCAAAGAAGATCTTGGCAATGGCCTATGTTGTGATGCTCTTGTTGTAGGCAACTAGAATTGCCATCTTAAAAAAGTGTTCAACAACCACAAAAACATAGTCATTTCCCCGCTTGGTGGACGGGAGGCCCAACATGTAGTCCACTGCAATGGATTCCCATGGCCCGTTAGGAGTAGGAAGAGGGTTGTACATGCCTCATTTCTTATTGGTCGGTTTGGAAATAGTGTAGGAAGTGAAGGACCTGATATACTTGCTAACCTCCTGTTGAAGTTTCGGCTAGTAGAAATGTTTCTGCAGCATCGCCACTATCGTTTTGACCCCGAAGTGTCCTGCCACCTGACTGTAGTGGGATTCCCAAACCATCTTTGCTCGCTCACTTGATGTAACATAGATATGGCCTAGACGACACAACAACCCATCCTGAAGATGGAAATTATCGACAACTATGTTTGCACCCAACATTTGGTAGGTGGTGGCCATCCAAATGTCTCATGGCCACAAGAGTCTAGCACCGTGGTGAGTGTTACAACTCGAGTGTCACAACACGATTGGTGCTTCCTATTTTATACTTGATATTGAGGTGGAATTGTTGCAATTATGTGGACCACTTTTGATGGCTGTCATTCTGCAATTTCCTTGTGTCTTCATGAACTGCAGTGGCTTATGATCAGTGTGTATGACTGTCTCCTTCCCAAGAATTTAATGTCTCCATTGGCGATAGGATTTCACAATGGAGTACATTTCTTTGTCACAAGTAGGGTACTTATGGATAGTATCTGATAGTGTCTCCCTATGATAGGCCATGGGGTGGTCGTGCTGAGTGAGAACGACACCCACAACATAGTCTGAAGCATCTGTCTCGATCTCAAAGGGATGTTGTAGGTTTGGTAGTGAAAGTACTGGGGTTGAGCACAAGCATTGATTCAAATCATCAAACTCTTATTGTTGGGACCAACCCCGTGCAAATTTCTCCTTACCACCACCCCTGTTTATTTGGCTGAGGGCCCATGCAATATGGGAGAATCCCAACACAAACCTCAGTAGAAATTGCCAAGGCCCAAAAAGATATGAAACTCAATGAATGTTGTTGGGGCTGGCTAGTCATGGATGACTTGGATCTTGGTTGGATCCACATGTACGCCATGTTGATCAATGATGTAGCCTAGGTAATGGACCCTGTCCATGTCGAAGGAGCATTTTTCCAAGTTGGCATATAGCTTGTGTTTCCGCAAGGTGTGCAGAACCTGCTGAATATGCTGCAAGTGTTCGACCCAAGTCTTGATGTAAGTTAGAATGGAATCCAGATACACCACTACAAAAGTATTGGTGAATGGTTGCAGGATATCATCCATCATCCTCATGAAAGTGGTTGGAGAATTTGTCAAACCAAAGGGCATGAGCAACCATTCAAAAAGGTCTTCCTTTGACTTGAACATAGTTTTCCATACATCTATCTATTCTATTGGGACCTGGTGGTAGCCAGACTTCAAATCAATCTTACTGAAGTATTTGGGCCCCATGAGTTGATCAAGGAGCTCGTTGATTTGGGGAATCGGGTACCGGTTTTTTACTGTGATTTTATTTAGATCCCTTTAATCAATACAGAGTCACCAAGTTCCATATTTCTTCTGTACCAGCACGATTTGATTTCCACAAGGTGATGAGCTGGGACAGATGTGCCCCTTGTGGAGCAGTTCTTGGATCTGTTTCTTGATCTCCTCATTCTCTAATAAAGAGAGGCGATAGACTGGCCCATTGGGAAGCGGTGCGTTGGGGGTCAGATTGATGGGGTTCTTGACCTGGAAGTGTAGAGGTACCCCTATAGGTAAGGAGAAGATATCTGAGTATTCTTCCATGACCTTATCTACTTTCTTCTGCTGTGTGGAGAGGTCACACGCAGAGAGCCTGGATGTGGTTGTGATCTTTCACTTATTCTGAGAGTGAATCACAAAGAAGACAAACTTCCTCATTTGAGATATTACCTTCCTACATTTCTTAGCATAGATCAAGGGAATAGCACTAGGTAGGACTTCCTTAGGTATCCTATACAATTTCCTATTCAAAGTAATAATAACACTACGATGCCTAGACTCATATACAACATGATGTTTCCATAAATAAGGTTGGCCCAAAAGAACATCACAAACTTTGAGAGGAGAAAAATCACACAATACCTCATCTTTGAAGGGATTGATGTCGCACGACAGTCGACACTATTGGCTGACACAGAGATCACTTCCTTGGCAGAGCCATCTAATGGTGTAGGGTTGTGGGTGTGGCATTTTTGGCAGGGCCAACCACTTGATGACATCTGCTGAGATGAGGTTATTTTGTCTACCACTATCAATGATGAAGTGCAGTGGGGTGCCTTTTACCCACATATGTGAATGGAAGAGGAGCTCTCCTTATTTTGGCTCGTATGGTTCACCAGGGTGGAGATTTGTGGTAGTAATTGTGGCACTGGGTTTCATGTCAATGATCTATCTTCCCCTTTCTGGTTCTAGCTCAGATTCAGAATCTGCATCTGAATCAAAGTCTTTCACTTTGGCCACCAACGACTTCTTTGAGCGAAATTTAGTAGTGTTGTGCCAAGAGATCTTATGGAAGTTGCACCACTTCCCGATATCTTTCTTTGTCTTTTTGATGTCCTTCTTTCCTTGCGGCTTGGACGGGTTGTCTTGATATTGTCCATCTTTACTCTGTCCTTTATTCTGTGGGTTGGGGATGCCCTTTCCTGTATTTTTTTGTGAGGGTTTCCCAAGACCAAATTTCTACGTCTTTTGTTTGAGATTCTGCTCAATTTTAACGACATATCTGTAGGCCACGCCCAAGGATGATATATCCAGAAATTCCATTTCGTTCTGGATGTATCTATGCAGAGAACTGTCATACTTGAGCACCAGATGTCACTATGAATCTTTGATACCCATATTGGTGCATAAGGTATGGAATATATTTTTGAAATATGGCACTGCTTGGTCTCTTTCTGGACATCTATGACACCGGGAAGTTGATTTACTAACTTACCCAAACAGGGCCCACATGATTTTTGGCACTTCATCTCCTAGGGTTAGGTGTGTGATAGCCCGTTGGAAAGGTATCATCAAGGAAATTAATTTTGGGGGCTCAATCATGCCTTCAACTATCATTGAGAAGCTCGATCCTGAAAAACCTTCATTTAGGCCCTCAAAATGGCCTCGGAAGTTAAAACTGCAAAAAATAGTAAATTGCAAAAATTGTCAAAAAATTGTTTTAAGCTAGTTGGAAAAGGTGGGTGGCCACCGATATCCATCTAGATCATGAGGCACCTACTTTCTCACTATTGATCTTGGAGGTCACGCCAATTTCTTACAAATTTGGACATAAAATTGGTAGTCTGTCGTGTGAAAGAACCTTTTGTTTAATCTTCCGAAGAAGAAAAGGTTTTTAATTTGGAGTTTTTCCGACAAAGGGTTCAAGCATATGCCCGAGATTTGTTAAGTAGAAGCCTTAGCTTTATCCCTTGTTCATGAATTTATTTGTGTTTGGGAGAAATTTTACTTTTCCATTTATCAAGAAATACACAAAGAATTAAAAAGAGATGCATGAACATAATAGTCCAAATAATCAATTTCCAAATAGAGGTTATTACCTGAATTGAGAGCCTCAAGTCATGATGGGGAAATGTCACACTTTCCTCATACTCAACTGCATCCAGTTCTGAGATCTACTTTGATTCAAAGATCTTTGGTAGAATGTAATATCTTATTGATATTAACAAAAATAAAGGGATAGGGAAAAGTATCTCAACTATTGGTATCCATGTAACCCCAAAACATGACAGCAAATAAATGAACTCAAATATTGTAAAGAGAGAAATGGTTTTTTGTTTCCACAAATGATGCATGCAAATCCTCAAGAACCCTACATGCACATCAAACATTGAAATTTATCAGGTACATACCAAGAGGAACTGAAAAGAAACACACATGTTATATAAATAGTAGATGCAAGGTTGCTATGCTGGTGTATAAAACCGTCTATTCTATGAAAAATTTTGATTAATAAAAGCAATTGTTTGTTATTTCCAAATACTTCAATGAAGAGCATCTTGCTCTTTCTGCTTCTCATAAATAATTCTAAAATTGGGCAACCATGGTATAGATGGATGCTTACAACTAATTAAATATTTAGAATAGTAAGTTTTGGAACTCATTTGTATCTTTGAGTTGGAGCAATGAACAACAGAAGCAATCTTTCCCATAATTGATTTCCTGGTAAACTTTCTATTGCCATGTAAGAAAAATAACCCTGTAACACAGACGTAGGAATATTTTTTATTACAGGCATGAGGCCCATAGATCCACCCACAAGAAGGTACTGCATCAAGTTTCTCAGTCATTGCTCTTTAACTCTCACTAGAAGACATGCCTCGATATGATTTTCAGGGTCAAAATCATTCCCATATTTTTCATCTTTTGTACTCCTCAAGAGTATTTCTTTCAAATCTTTCAGTTCATTCAAATCCTTTGATGTCTACAAGGGAATTAAGGAAATTTTGAATTTAGGTATAAGGGAAGCTTTCTAGCCATATCAAATTCAAGAAAGGAAACAAAGAAGCAAAGGATAACACTCACTAGCCCCTTCTGCTTCATTTTGGCAAAAACTTTCTGCATGTTGCCATAAATATCTAATGTACTGGTCTATTATTCAATACTTTTATTGGCACTTTCTACCATTTTTTTTCGGATCATCTACAAAAGCACACATCCACATTAGACAACTGTAAGAAAACTCGTAAAAAAATCAATCAGAGAATGTATCCTTTTTGTCTTAATTTTTCAAATGAGTTCAAATCAGAGTCGGCTCTTCTGAATAAAAAACAAAAATGCTTACTCATCAAATGCTACAAGCATGGAGAAGATTAAACAAATTGATCACTTGAGGACCGCAAGGCTTTTGGTATGCATGAGGGACTGTGGAAGAACACCATTGGAAGGGGGAATTCCAAGAAGTCCACATAAAAATACCTGCATTGGAGGGATTTTGGTTTTATGTCAGTTAGTCGATTGTAACCCCATTAAAAAGTAGAATATCACAGAAAGTTTATCATAGTTAAGGACAGATAAATTTGAATTATAAAAACAATTACCATCAAAAGACTACAATGCAGATCAGATCAAATGTAAATCCTGTCCATACAGAGCTTTATAAAACATGAATCTAAATATATAAAGTCTATCCTATTTTCTTCTTTATTCATTATTCAACATAATAACAATGGTCAACAAAATTAAAAATGAACAGCATAATAATGAATAACATGTTCAGCATAATGATAATTAACAACATAGCAATAAAGAACAACAGCATAATAATAATGATAATGAAACATATCTACCTCAAACTTATGTTGTTTTGAAGCTCTTCCCAAACTGATTAACCTCCTAGCCAACTAGGAACAGGCTATCTGACTCCCTAGCCCCAGGATTCCTTATGGTTTCCTGGATCCCAAGCCCAAAATTCCCAGCAACACATGCCCCCTATGAGAGTCCTTAAGTCAGTTGTAAGCACAAAACAGTTGTAGAACAGATTCACAGTCCCAAACTGCTTCCTCCCTTCTCCTTCCCACCTGCCCTTTTTCTTACCTTCTCCTAATATGAAAATATCACTCCACCCAAAAGATCCCCCTTCCTGAGTCCTCTACCTTTCCTTATCTTCCTTCTCCTTCCTTATCCAACCGCCTTATCCCCCCATTAAACACTCAACCACCTTATCCCCCCCCATAAATTGGTCCATCTACCAATACAATTATATTATAAAATAAGTCTTCAAAAAAAAATAATAATAATAATTTATTAAACTAATATTTATTAAACAATTATTTAATCATGATAATTAAAAAATTAACTAGGGTTGTTACATACACCAATCCTTCAAGAAACTTCATCTCGAAGTTAGAGTAATTTATAATACAAGGGAAATGACACATGGTTCACATATTCATATCCAATAAACAACATTATCAGTAAGTAAGATAAACAAAACTCATGCGTACTAGTGTACATGTGCAAGAAATGCATGTGTAGCTAGCACATACAAGTCTTGCACATGTACTAATGATAATAACTATCACACCTATAGTAATTCTTGTATGCATCCAATCCAATCAACAAGACTATTCATTTTATAAAAGATAATAAACCAATCAAATGTTTGTGAAATCCCTTAATTACAATAATCTAGCTCAATAACGTTTATTTAGACAATTGTAGTTTAGTTAAGTAATTATGAATATACATATATACATATTTTCTTTTCAAAAGGGAAAACAATAAATTCCATCATAAGGAAAATCTCCATACACTCTCAACTATTTCTATTCATCCTTCCTCCCTAACTTACGTCCATCTTCCATTCCTATCCTTCCTTTGTTGGACTATATTGGAGCATCAACTATATCGACCTAACTCCAAATAGAACCCATAAGAGGAAGTGTCACTATCTTGACCAAGATTCCCCAGTAGGCAACTGATAGTCATCATCACATGTCTAGGGGAGCGTGAGCTAACACCGTCCTCCCATGACTCTAGGTTTCAGAGGATACATGGTGGGAAATGCCTCCACCCCTCCTAATAGGACTAGGTTCCACACCCTACCATGGAATACACAGTGACACTATGTTGTTGGGAATTTTTTCATCGTTTATTTAGTTTTTGGGCAGTCTCACCACCTGAAAACTTGCACTGGTACACATATCATAGCAGTGCATTTGTACCAATATAATTTCACATACAAAGGTTCATACCATATTGTTTCTCAGTTGGTGGTCATGACATCCACTTTTATTACCATTATCACTTGGCTATTTCATAGCCCATTGACCTGCAAATTAGTCTATAACACAAACTCATACATATATATGCATTATCATCATGTAAATGCATTCGACCATAATCTCAATTTGGTATCCACATACCAACAACTTTAAATGTCAAAATTTTCAAGTTAGAAATAGATCTCATAATATCCCCATAATTCAATTAACGTTACCCGTTCATGGAATTTTCATTTACATAATAGATTGCATCATATCCCTCATCATTCACATAACATTAAACATTTATAGAATTTACATTCACATAATAGATCGCATCATATCCATCATCGTTCAAATAACATTTAAACATTCATAGAATTTACATTCACATAATAGATCGCATCATATCCATTATCATTCAAATAACATTTAAACATTCATAGAATTTACATTTTCATAATCGATCACATCATATCCATCATCATTCAAATAACATTTAAACATTCATAGAATTTACATTCACATAATAGATCGCATCATTTCCATCATCATTCAAATAATGTTTAAACATTCATATAGGTTCATACGTCTTAAAAGTTCAAGTGTATCATTAATAGCTTCACAGTGAATAGAAAATAAAGGTGATTAGGCCTCAGGTAATCCTAGTTGTCTAAGTCAAAAGGTGGTATTACATACACCCAACCTTCGAGAAACATATTCTCGAGGTGGTCAAAAAGTGAGGGATAATCTCGTCGTAATGTCTCGGCATCCTCCCAAGTAGCAGATCCTCAACTAAACTTGTCCCACTTGAACTTAACTTGGTCTACCAAAAATTTCATGAGTTGTTGGACTCCATGGTACAATATGCGTAATGGTTCTACCGTGAGGGTTCCCACGTCCGATACCTAGAATTCCTTCCAACCATGCCTCTGCATGTTCATTGGCATGACCCTCGAAAAACTATGGAAGTTTGATCTTCTGCATTTCTCTAGTGATGTCCTCGGGTGGATTCCATACCCCTAAATCCCTTGATGCGTCACGGTTACCCACTCCAAATGGTGGGGACTCCACTTCAACCCCTACTGGCTAACGCCCCTTTAAAGTCTCATTTATAACCTCCAAAGAGTGCAAAATGAGAGCTAATTCAAGCGATGGTGGTGGCAGTGTTGGCAGTCCTTGTGACGATGCCCCTCAGCCTCAATTTCCCCAAAGCCTAACCATCCTGTATAATTGAATCTGCATCAAACCAAATGCTCATCAGGGAATACTCTAAGGTAGTTCACATTCACGAAACTTATACTTATAAACATAGGGTTAGGCGTAAGTTTTTTTTATACTTTTCTATAAACAGACGTTACTCTCTTTAGGGTAAGTGGCTAAAGGTTAGGGTTAAATCATCTAAGATCAGTGTCTTGGTAGGTATCTTATTCTCTCTCTTAGCTTTCTAGCTATGCTAGCACTACGGTTCACTCACCAATTACTCTAATTGACTTCTTTAATAAAGTGTATAACTCTTCCCTATAATACTTTATACCCTTGCAAAGCTCATATATTTGCATAATCACTCTCGGTCATAAATCCCCCCCCTCATTCAATAGCTTTGTGTAATGTTATAAAGAAGTTATTTTGTTTTTATGTTTTTTTTCCTCAATAATCTAGGATTAACGGGTTGAAGGTTGGATGTTTGTGCATTGAATTTAACCATTAATTGAATCCGCGATGCCCAAAACTAAAGCTTATATTTAATAAAATAATTAGATACACTTTTTATTTGAAAGAAATATTCGTTTTTGAATCCTGTCCTAAAACTAAAGATTATATTTAATAAAATAATTAAATACACATTTTATTGGAAAGAAATATTTGTTTTAAGTGTATAGTGAAAATTATTATTCTGACTTGTGAAAAAAAAAATTAACCATTATTTAATAATAAAATAATAATATGAAAGTCATTATTTAACTATTTAATAATAAAATCATTAACATTATTTAACCATTATTTAATAATAAAATCACTAACATTTTCAATATTTTATTAATGAATAGGTTGAAAATTTTCAAATAAGAAATATAAGAAAACACATATTTTCCTTCTGAGAAAGATTATTCGATTAAAATTCCCTCACATTACTCAAGTATAAATAAATGAATATATAATTGTAGAATTATATGTATGGGGGGCATTGAGGTATCGTGGGACCTTGCATCAGGCCCTCGTGCCTCCTCGCTCAAACCCTACTCTCTTCTCATTTGCATCATTCCTCACATCATTCCACACTTCAAACCCTACTCTCGCTCGGCCTCTTGTTCATTTTCATTTTTCATTTGCTCAGTAATTACATGCAGAGGTGAAGGATGAGGGAAACCATGCTTGTTCCCTCTGCTCGATCGAACCTCATGTCTACGAGATCAAGCAATAGAGGAGGAGGCCCAGGGGGGGTAAGCATATGCAAGCGAGTGGGTGTAGGGTTTGGGGATGGAGAGACAAGGGAGAGTGGGCTGGCAGTGTTTTGGCTCATGGTTTCCTCCCATGGCACTCTAGTGTGCAATTAATGACCTGTCGGCTTCCCTCCTTTTTATGACTCGACGTTTGGTCTTGCCTTTGTTGCTTAGTGTTGTGTTGGCTTGCAGGTTAGGTGCAGTTGGAGCTTGGTGCTTGGCCTCAGGCCCAGATTTATATTTACACTCCAATATATATTTTCATATAAAGATTATTTATATGTGTCTAATAATTTTTGTCTACATAACTTCTTTCAAGGATTTCACTTGTACAGGTAAACAATTTTAAAGTTTTAGAGGGTTTCGGGGCTATTTTTCCCAATTGTTGGAAAGGGTTTCAAGGGTTTCAGGTTGCAAGTTTTCAGGGTTGTTTACATGACACATGAAATAGATTTTGTCAAGAGTCAAGAGGATGTGTGGGTAGGTAGGCCCTTGGCCCCATACTTTAAACTATATCTCTAATACCTTGTGTAAAGCCTGTCCATACAGAGGTTTATAAAACATGAATCTCAATATAGAAATTCTATCATATTTTCTTCTTTATTCACTATTCAACACAATAACAATGTTCAACAAAATTAAAAATGAACAACATCTTTAGCATAAAGATAACGAACAACATAACAATAATGAACAACAACATAATAATAATGATAATGACATGTATCTACCTCAAACTGATGTCATTTTGAATCTCTTCCCAAATTGATTAACCTCTCAGCCAGCTAGGAACAACCTATCCGACTCCCTGGCCCCAAGATTCCTTACAGTTTCCTGGCCCTCGAGCCCAAAATTCCTAGCAACACGTGCCCCCTATGAGATTCCTCAAGTCAGTTGTAAGCACCAAACAGTTGCAGAACAAATACACAGTCCCAAACTGCTTCCTCCCTTCTCCTTCCCACCTCCCCTTTTTCTCACCTTCTCCTAATATGAAAATATTACTCCACCCAAAAGATCCCCTTCCCGATTTCTCTCCCTTGCCTTATATTCATTCTCCTCCCTTATCCAACCACCTTATCCTACCATTAAACACTCAACCACCTTATCCCCTGTAATGTTTGACTTGGCTAGTCTAGGAAATGTTGCTAATGTGTGTGTAGGATCAATGGTTTACAACAAATAAATGATCATACAAATAATAAATGCAACAAAGGACTGGAAAGTTTGTATTATGATATCACTATGGATTACAAAATGGTTGAATGTGGCTGAATAAACTGACAATACTCAACTAGATCAATAGACAAAGGATCTTAGTAGGACTACAATTAATCAACTAAAAGATAATACCCAGAATATGGGAGCACTGCAGAATCAATGGATGCACTAGGACTATGGCAGCTCTGATGGTAACTGCTGGAAGTCTGGAAAGTTTTCCCTGGGAGCTATACTTCTCAGAATGGCCTGTAAACTGTCCCAAATGATGTGCCCTGCTCTAGTCCTTAGTAATGGCATCTGTTGGACCCCTTTGTTGATGATTCTGGACCCCAAATGGATACACTTGGGGGAATGCGCCCCCCTTCTTTTGGAAAAATTCCTCCTAGTGATTCCACCATTGGAATCGGATGAGATATGTCTCAAAATGACTGCCTTGGTCTTCTGGGAAATGGGTCAGAAGGGTTTCCCTGAATCTGGTCTAATGCTTTCTCTGGAACCCCAAATGTGCCCGCCAAAAGTACCGCACATCCAAGTCTGGAAAATGCATCCCAGTTGATTCCTCCATCAGAATTTGATGAGGAACTAGGCAACAGATGCGCGTTTCCCTCCTCTGAAATGGGTAGGAGGAAAATCTCAGAATTCTCCCTGGATGGGATAGGTCGACTAAAAATCCTCTCAAAAGTTACGCCCTCACTCTGGATGAATGTGCCCTTGTTGTTGAACACTGTGTAACTGTTGCTAAAGAATGATGGAAGCCCTAAATGATCTTCCTAGTGACTAGGGTGTGTCTCTCAACACCGAAATTAGCCACCAGTGTCTTCCTCCTGGAATCCACTGAACTATCTCTCCTAAGATGTGCCTCTTCTCCTCAATGACAAGTCATAATTTCCATAATGATGAATTAGGTCGCTGACTCTTCTCTTATAGCTTTCCAAAACCCTAATTCATTTTTGAAACCCTAATTCATTGTTGACCATTTCCCTCCAAGTGACTTTTACTTTATTTTATTATTCCTTGATTAAATCACTTAATTAATTAATTAATTAATCATTTAACTTCTAAAAAGTGATTTATCCATCCTTATGGCTTCTCCGGCCACTGAAAGTCACTTCTCATCATCTAATCTTGTAGTGCTCTTCTTCCATATTCTGATGAGCTATTAAACTAAGAGTTTTCTCCAAGTAATATGCCCATTATGACCTTCTCAATGAAATTAATTAATATATGACCCATAATAACTTAAAATTACGAAAATCGTTGGAATGTAATGAAACCAAAACCAAGTTGTGTGGAATGGATCTTAATGATGAACGATGCAAATCGGGCCCAATAAAACCCCTCAATATCTCCTGAACTCTCTGTCACCCCTATCAGGCTACTATGGTAGGCATGACACTCTGTAAAGTTATAATATCCCAAAATGGGGACATTATAGTCCTCTCAGCTGGAATATTGCTTGTCCTCAAGCAATAAGTAAATCCAACTACATATGATACTGGGGTCCCATATCCACCTGTGTGACAGAAGGTATAATCCCCTCAAGATGTGGCCTTTCCAGGTGCTCACCACGCATGACACCCACATGCTCCTGATGAGTAGAATGATCAATGGCCAAATAATCTTAGTCAACTCCCCAAGAAACCACTCTACTTGAAACTCAACTTCATCAAACATTGAACTACCAAGAACTCCAATCTTTGGATCCCATATCAAGATGTGAACTGAAATGCCCTATGGAATATAGTTCTGTAACATATCAACACCATGAGTCTCTTGAAAATAACACATGACCTCAACCCGAAATGGGTCTCTCCTACCAGACCATACCAAACTCAACACGACCCCTGCCGATTGAACATGTTGTTGCCATAGTGAGGTGCTACAAGACCTCAACGAATCACCAGCCAGTGACATGCTCTCCCCAATACTGAAACTCAATGGAAAATCAAAGTGACCCCCCCTTGCAAATGTTCGCTCGTCTCCATCAGTTAATGAAATGCCCAAACCTGTAATCCCAGGGTCCCATGCTAGTCTCTAATAGGGACCATCATGTTGATGTTTCTCTACTATGATCATGATTGTCTACTCAAAGTATCCATACTGGATCCTCATAAGATGAAACAAACTATTGACCCAATGGACTCTCGAATCCCATGTCAAATTTGGAAGTTCATCACTTCCAATCCCCATTAACTACTGATGTGCCCTACTGGTAACTGTCGAAAGCACTCCACCATCATCTCAATGAGAGTCTAAGTATATAGCAACCTCTGAGATATTCTTTGTCCCATGGCCTAGGATACTCTCCATCACACCGAGGGCCTCAACTGTCTGCCCCTGCTGATCCACCCCTATCTTGATGTATGCAATCAAGACACTCATGTTAGGTGGTCTCGACCTACCAAATCTCCATGTCCCCTGCCACTGTCTAGCTCCCCCTGTGCTACTGTCAATGATGAAAGTATCGATAAAGGATATCATAAATATCTGCAACCAACTATAGGACTGGAAAGTATCATATGCTTTAGTCAAATCCAAGGACTTAACCAAAAGCTCATCCATTGACACCCATGGTAAATAATCGCTTGTACTCATCACTGAAAACCAACCATCAGGTACAACAATAGGTATCTCCACCAACTGTGGGTCAATCATTCTCCATCCATCATCACTCATGCAACTGTTGTTGTGGTGAAGGTGATCTCCCAAATTTGTATGCTGCTGCAAGGGAGAGGAATCTCCATGCTCTATTAAGTACATATCCTTCTTGCAATCCAGTGCATCCCCCTGAATCCCACTGTACAACTCTATATGTCTCTATGAACTACCACACATCACTGTGTGCCCCTGCATACTCATGTGATCTCCTGTATACACCTGCAACATCCTGGATCTTCGGTGTACTACGAGGTCATCCTCTACATTATAGTAAACCAATCCTGGAACACAAATGGAAGTGTCCTCATAACTTCCCTTGGCTCTAGAATCCCCATGTGTACATGTGTGCTCAACTGTCTCAACACCCCTAGTGAAGGGTGGTCCCTGTGACCTATGGACATCCTCATGTATCTCTGGATCATATCTCTCCATACTCATTAGTGATCCGGGATACTCCTCATGCTCCTCCCTCAACTGGTGCTCCACTAAACCACCAACATCCTCTCGCAATGTGGTTGAGGGATATATTTGACTCTCTGTTGAAATAGATGTAGTGGATCTCTGCCTAATTTCCTCATGGAGCTCCTCTGATTTGGACTCTGATTCTTGAAGGGTTGTTTGTGTGCCTTCCGAGAATCTTTGTATGCTCACCAACTCATGAGTGAGTCAGTCCACCTCAACCTCCTACTCCCTCAGTTCCCTGTGATACATCTCGCCATCCTCCAATAGGTAATCCCTATCCCTCAAAAATTGCTGGTAGTTGACCCTCATCACAATCAGTCTCTCCCTGAGTTTATGGAAGTCATCAATGACAAGTCCCCCATCTGAACTATCCTATTCCATCGAGGCCCTCCAACAATAACCTGCCACCAATTCATGTGTATCATTAATGCATCTAGTGGCTACCATGATCATGTCCTCATTTACTCTAAACTGTCCTGCCAAGTGTCGTGACTCATAGTCACAGTCTCGTTGAGGTGGTACCTCATGCCTCTCACTGCTAGTGTCAACAACACACTCCTCAAAATATAAGGCACTGAACTGCCCACTGTCCTCTATTCTACTAAGTCCTCCTGTATGCCACTGCATGCCATCACTAACTTCGATTCCTATCTGAATCACACCATATCCTGCATGGGCAGCTGTATCCTCCTGTGCACTCACCATAATAATATCATCTGCGCTTGGATCCCATACAGATGTGTCCAGACACGTGTTATGATATTTCCGACCAATAAGGAGTGCATCCTCGTCACTGTAGATCGATCTTGGGAGTAAGTGTCCCAACATGTTGTCTGTCTCCAGAACCTGGTCCATCAATGGAATCTCCAAGAGTGGAGATTCACTCTCCTCATAATGATAAGTATATGTAAGGTCAACTATCTCCAATCCATACCTCTTCTCCTGGGTCTGCAGATCCATATGTTCCTTGTGTACAATCCCCACACAAGTATCCTCTACCATATAAGGAATGCCACTGATATCCTCATGTGTCATGGATAGCATAGGTGACTGAGAAGATGAAAAATGTGGCTCACTCATCATTGGAAGCTCATCATTCTCCATACATGACTTCCTGGAAGCCATGTCTACACCCACCGATAGGTCATCCGACCTCCTAATCTTATCATGTCCAAGTGCCAACACATATGAATCCTCACAAGTGTCACCACTATGCTGAAGTGTTGAATCCTCAACATTACCTGATGGGGAAGATGAAGGATATGTGCTATCATCTTGTCCATAGAACTTTCCCTCAAATGTGCAAGAGTCACTAGCCTTATCGGACTGCTCCAAATAGGCATCTATGGTTTCATTCACATGCATCTCCTCATCCTCGTTGTCACAGTGCACCTAAATAATGTGCACCTTCCCTTTACCCCTACATCTGTGATTTGGCTTCCAAGTAACTTTGCAACTATAGAAATGCTCCCTACATCTAATGGTTGTAGGCTCCATCTGTGCTCCTGTCAATCCACTTGCTGGTAATGATGTATCTAGATCCTTATCTAATTTTCCCCTTAGGCTGGTAGGAAAACCAGCTCTGATACCACTATAATGTTCCTGACTTGGCTTGTCTAGGAAATGTTGCTAATGTGTGTGTAGGATCAAAGGTTTACAACATATAAATGATCATACAAATAATAAATGCGACAAAGGACTGGAAAATTTGTATTATGATATCTCTGTGGATTACAAAATGGTCGAATGCAGCTAAATAAACTGACAATACTCGACTATATCAATAGACAAAGGATGTTAGCCAGAATACAACTAAGCAACTAAAAGATAATACCTAGAATATGGGAGCACTGCGGAATCAATGGATGCGCTGGGACTATAGCAGCTCTGACGGTAACTGCTGGAAGTTTGGAAAGTTCGCCCTGGGAGCTATACTTCTTGGAATGGCCTAGAAACTATCCCAAATGATGTGCCCTGCTCTAGTCCTCGGTACTGGTATCTGTCAAACCCCTCTGTTGATGATTATCGACCCCAGATGGATACCCTTGGGGGATTGCGCCCCTCTTCTTTTGGAAAAATGCCTCCCAGTGATTCCATCGTCGAAATCGGACGAGATATGTATCAAAACGACCACCTTGGTCTATTGGGAAATAGATTGGAAGGGTTTCCCTGAATCTAGTCTGATGCTCGCTCTGGAACCCCAAATGTGCCCGCCAAAGGTACCGCACATCCAAGTCTGGAAAATGCGTCCCAGTTGATTCCTCCATCGGAATCTGATGAGGAACTAGGCAAAAGATGTGCCTTGCCCTCCTCTCAAATGGGTAGGAGGGAAATCTCAAAATTCTCCTTGGATGGGATAAGTCAACTGAAACCCTCTCAGAAGTTTCTCCCTCACTCTGGATGAATGCACCCTTACTGTTGAACACTATGTAACTGCTGCTAAAGAATGATGGAAGACCTGAATGATCTTCTCGGTGACTAGGGTGTGTCTCTCAGCACCGAAATCAGTCACTGGTGTCTTCCTCCTAGAATCCACTGAACTATCTCTCCTGAGATGCACCTCTTCTCCTCAATGACAAGTCATAATCTGCAGAATGATGAATTAGCTCGCTGACTCTTCTCTTATAGCTTTCCAAAACCCTAATTCATTGTTGACCTTTTCCCTCCAAGTGACTTTTACTTTATTTTATTATTCCTTGATTAAATCACTTAATTAATTAATTAATTAATCATTTTACTTCTAAAAAGTGATTTATCCATCCTTATTACTTCTCCAACCACTGAAAGTCACTTCTCATCATCGTATCTTGTATTTCTCTTCTTCTCAATTCCAATGAGCTATTACACTAAGAGGTTTCTCCAAGTAATATTCCCATTATAACCTTCTCAATGAAATTAATTAAGATATGATCCATAATAACTCAAAATTACGGAAATCGTCGGAATGCAACGAAACCAAAACCAGGCTAGGTGGAATGGATCCTGATGATGAATGATGCAAGTCAGACCCAATAAAACCCCTTAATATCTCTCGAACTCTCTGTCACCCCTATCTGGCTACTATGGTAGGCATGACACTCTGTAAAGTTATAATGTCCCAAAATGGGAACATTACATCCCCCCCCATAAATTGGTCGATCTACCAATACAATTATATTATAAAATAACTCTTCAAAAAAAAATCTAAATTAATAATTTATTAAACAAATATTTAATCATGATAATTAAATAATTAACTATGGTTGTTACTTTAAATATCCCTACTGGTATAGCCAACTGATTATAAGACATTTGTAAATTGTAATCTAATAAAATTTTCTCCATGTTCTTGTTCCAAAAGAATAGGCATTTAGTTTTCTGCACATAATTCGGGAATCAGAGTTAGCCCAGTGGGTTAGCTCAATCAATTCGAATGGACTATTCAAGGTGGAGTTTGCCATGAGGTCTCCAGTTCTAGTGCGGCTGAATTTTGAGTCTGGCTAAGTTCCACTGGGTTACCAGCTCCTATTGGGGTATTCTGGGGAAGAGTGGGGGATATTGCTAGGTTTTTCTTTAAAAAAATTGGGAATCACGGTTAACTACAAAACATACCATAAACCCTAGCAGGAGAATGTCATAATGATAAGTTGATGGATTCTTCAGATTGAAGTCCTTCTATTGTGCCATTTGGGATGCCACACTATGATCAAAGAAATAGAGTCCAACTATCATAATGGCATGTATAAGTGCTGCTAAAATGTACATGGGGGCTATGTTAAGCATGTCCTGCAAAATAAAATTATTGAACTGTCAGCTAAGCTTTCCTAACCAAGCCATGGAAAATTTAGAGGATAATGAAATATGTCATATACGTCAGAATCATTTTTCTCGTACAACATGAGTACTCATTACCCTAATAATCATCCAGTTAGATGAAGCTCCAAGAGCCCATAGGTCGGGGATGAAGAGTCTTCTTGGGACACCATTAGGTACTTTATCTGATGCAGAATATGAGACTATTGACCATACTAAAATCATCACCGAGACTCCATAGTCTGCTATGAAACCTCTCAACCAACCTGTTGATAACATCCAGTGGGTCATTAAGTTCTAACAAAATAGTCATGGAAATGAATAGATGATAAATTGTTGATAAGTGATCAATACCTAAAAACCTATTGCATTTCATTTGCATGAACAAACATGAAAAGGAGGATTTTCCCTCAATGTCCTTAGATCTCTTGATCTGACTATGATTCTCAAATTCAAAATGTCATGGAAAGATACAGAGAAGAGTTATCAATCTTCGCGAACCACGACACATAGAAGTGGTGGTCAGAGATGTCATACTCATCATGCCTGTTATTGTCCTTGAGAGAGAACGCCACCAGAGGGACCCCAACCTCTTTTGGCAGTATGTTGAACCACCTGGACCTCAGTAGACCATCGGTGAGAGCCTTGGCGTTTTTTGCAGTTACACATGATATTCCGATAGCCCTGCTCAAACAAACAGACAATTCAAAACACATCACATACAATATTTTCACAGGGATTACAACTGAATGAAATAAATCTAATAGAAGTTTGAAAGGCAACAACAAACCTTGAACCCGAGACGTATGCGCTGGTAATATTGAACAATTATTTGACTCACTCGTGCAAAGTTTCAAGGTCTATTCTTTAATTCAAAGATGCTTCCTCCATGGAAAACCTCCAATATCCCCATCAACCTAACAAATTGAAATGAAATACAGTGATCATCAAGTAAAAAATAATAATTTAACCTTTGGAGAAGTTGAGGGTAAAGGTGGGGTTGATGGGCGCCCAAATAGTTAATGTGAAAGATGATCTCTTCAGGGAGATCTGAGGACTGACATCTCCAGTGCGGAACAGCGTCGTGACGACTTTTAAAATATAAGTAAATAAATACGACACTCTCATTATTTTCTAGTTGCGGAACAACCAAGTCATTGCAGAAAGAAGAACAGGATTATGTCGACGCCCCACAGTAAAAGAAAAAATGAAACGAAGGGATCCTCCCGGTCACAAGATTAATTCCCCCTTCCTTTTGTTGCCTCGTTTTCCTTCTTCCTGGTCTAGATCTTTGTCGGGCTTTGGATGAGCTTCTGAATGATGTAAATTTGAGGTCCCATGGCAGGCTGAGTCCGTGTATTGATATGGGTTTTTTCGATTTCTGGGGTTTTAGGATATGGAAGGATCTTAGAACAACGGCAGCAATGCGGTGCCTCCATTTCTCACCAAGACGTATGACATGGTGGACGACAGCTCCACGGACTCGATAGTTTCATGGAGCCCCAGGAATAACAGCTTCATTGTGGAACCCCCACCAAATTCACTCTTACTACTTCGCTCTTAGCAATTGGAAACGTAGAGTCTCACACGCTATGTTGATGGTTTTGAGGGGATATTCTATTACGAATCTCTCCATGGATATCACCATAAGCCAAACCTTGAGACGACTTCCCCGGGCTTCGAACTTCTACAGCAAGAGGATGTTTGATGGCCCTTCAGCAATGAGAAACCGGATCTCCATTTCACTTCCCCAGAAGGTACCGTTTTCGTCTACCAAAGGAAGAGCCGTGGATTCCCTCGGCCAAACAGAGAAGAAGAGTGACGAATATAACAGGGCAATGCAGCGCCAGATGAGAAACCCTCAAATGTCATCACGACCTAGGTTCGAACACGCGATCTGTCTCTCGTTCAATCCTAGTTGTTATTGTTTTAGGCTAAAGCTGGTCTTGTGGATTGGCAGAAATGAATTACACTCGCATTACGCCCAATTTGATTGTGGGTTCACAGCCTCAGAATGTCGAAGACATCGACAGGATTAAAGAGGAAGAGGGAGTGACTGATATTTTGAACTTACAGCAGGATAAGGACATTGAATATTGGGGGATTGATTTGGTTTCCATAGTTAAATTTCGCAAATGGGCTAATTTTCCATGGTTTTTCCCCAAAAAGATTCGTCAATTTCCACTTTTTCTAAAAACAATTGGCCCAAATTCCATAGAATAAAATTATTTTACCTTATAAATCCCCAAAATTTTCTAGAAACTATATAAAATCCTTATAAATTTAAATATTTTTACAAAAATATCACCAAACATTTTACATTTTGCATATTCATATAAATTTTCATCCTTAAAATCATCCCTCTCATCCACCGACCATAAAGTCATGGTCAAGACACAATGATCCACTCCCCTTCCACATATGTCTCATCAAAATTCTGTAAGTTGCTTCCGATCTCATGGGTTTGAAGCCCTAGAATTCAACCTTGGTTAAAAACACCTTCAATCTATAAAGTCATCTCGACTTTGTCTCATGATCCATTTTGGATCAACCTTTGAAGTGAACAAATGGGTGAGAGGTGGATTTTGAACTAGCTCATGTGAAGCTTCAGTCATCAACCTATGATGCTTGGGGCAAAGAGGAATTTTTCTCCATATTAAGAGCTTTGTGGAAAACATCCCTTGTTAGAACTCTATTTCCTTTTAGAGAGCAAAAAAGAAAACTTATGTAAAGGAGATAAAGACCAAGACCTTACATTTTCTATGATGATATTTAAGAACCCATTTAATGTCTTACAAGACCTAAATAAGGTTGGCACGATGTATGACTAAAATCAAATAAAATTTATTTTCAAGCAAGCCCTTATTATTTGAAGCATTGATCTTAAAATATTATCCTTTGTAAGATAAGGGATGATCACTCTAGAATCAAATGGCATACTCTTTAGAACCACATTAAATGAAAGGACCTTAAAGGCTTTATTGGAATGAAGTATGCACCCCAAATGACATACCAAATAGGATTGTTCAAAGTCTTACTAAAACCAAGTATACCTACCTTTCAAGGCCTAATTGGAACAGAGTACCCAAAACATAAGAAGACCTTTTAAAGCCTCACTGGGACACAATGCTCCATTAATCCAACAAACACGGCATTTCAAATCCTTATTGAAACCAATATACAATGCCTTTTACCCCTAGTATGAAGGTCTTTCAATGCCTCACTGAAACAAAGTATTCACCCTTGACATGAGGGCCTTTTAATGCTTGAATGGAAAAAAGTGATCACCTATGATGACTTCATGTCTCTTTGTTAGCCAAGGGTTGATAAGAGAATATGTGGAAGGCTAACATCCTCATTGTAGTTGCTAATGGTTTCTAAGGAGACAAAGGATTGACTATTTTATTTCATTAGCTAAAGGTTTCTAAGGAGATGGAGTGTTGACTTAGAATGGGGTCTTTCAACACCTCATTAGAATGTGAAGCCCCAACTGACTAATGAATGTGAGCTTCAAAACATGGAACAAAGCATCAACCACCTCAATATAATTCTCACATTGCCCACCAAGATAACCACTCGTATCGTTACTCTACAGGTTTAGGTGTACCCATATTAGTTCTTTGATATTATTTTTTACTATGGATTGAATTTGATTGGTCGAAATTGAAGACTTTAATCCCCTAGTGCACAAACTTGTGTTGATCTTCTAATGCACCCTTTAATCTTCATCACATTTGGATGGTGAAGACATTGGAAATCGCATGATGTCATGTGCTAAAGTGGGCTCATAAATGATGATATGACCTCCCTTGTTATATGGCTTCTTATTTCCTTCCATGAGTAGAAATTGACAAGAAACCCCTAGTGGACAGGCAACTTAGGTAAAAATGGTTCAGAGAAGTTCTTGGAAGCTAATAGTGACATGACTCAAAATGAATATGTGAATGTGCAAGGATTTGGGAGTCAAGCATCTCATGCTCTTGAAAAACTATCTTCTATCAATGCTTCTCAAGACCAAAAAAATGAAAGAAAAGATACATCATTAAGATCTTATTTACCAATAGAAGACATTGAAAACTTGGTCAAAACTACTTCCCCAGAAGGAAAAGACATTCTTTTTCTTTCTCATATTGGGGATGAAACTGATGGATGTAATTTTGGGGCCACCTCCCTTCAAGGTCCTAATAAATATGCACTCCAAGCAGAGAAACCTATAACTGGTACATCACAACAAGCATTGCAAGTAAATGACTCGTGTTACATTAGAGTCTGACTATAGCAAGCATAATAATCAGATGAATCCGGAGTTTGAAATGAATGTTAAAGAAGA
The DNA here is from genome assembly GCA_009831015.1 of Picea engelmannii. Lineage (NCBI taxonomy): Eukaryota > Viridiplantae > Streptophyta > Pinopsida > Pinales > Pinaceae > Picea > Picea engelmannii. The sequence continues at coordinate 770,136 of ML779000.1, read as the reverse complement.
TAACACCTTGGTTGGCATCAAAGTGTAGGATGAAGGGAAGACAGACACCATGTTCTCTTCATATGGGCAACAATATATGTCGATACCTGACTTAGGTATATTTTGTAAAATATTATATGCTTTATGTTTTCTCAATTTGAACTCAAACTACTTAGATATGTAGGGAGACTATGGACTATGGTTTAGAATCTAGATACACTTTGGCAGGTGCATGAAATGAATACTTTTGTTCATAAAAGAATAATTTTTATATATGCAAGGCACTTCTAGTTTAATGTTTTTCTTCTGGGGATTTTAACATGAAGAAAACAAAGCAATACCTAACCACTGAGTGGTTAATGTGAAATTAATTATTGTTTTAACTGTCAAATGTTTTAGTTTCCCTACTCAAAATTTTATATTATTGCAACCGGATTAGAAAAGCTTCAAATCTTATGACACTCTAGTATTTGGTGACATTGGCCCACTGGCAAATGGAGTTTCAATCCTAAAGCATGTGACCGAAAGAATAAGTTAATTATATGAAGTATATCTGAATAGAACCCTTGCTTTTGTTCTTCGGGTCATAACTCTAACCAAAATATGGTGAAAGTTTCACAATCGGATATTCTTGAAAGGAATGTTGTTTGGGAAGAAGGAAAAGAGGAGCAAGAGGTTCATAATGTGACTATAGAAGTGTATGAGAAAGAAACAGAAGAGCTTGGGAACTACAAAGGGAAGTCTGAGGCAATGGAGGTCAGTTTAGAAGTTGGGATCTCATTAGAACCTGATAATAAATCTTCCGCAATAGATAGAGATGGCAACCATTTGTAGAGTTCTTTTCTCCTTCCAAATATTGATGGGACTTTTGTTGAGAATAGTGATCTTGTTCAGTCCGTGAAATTGTCTTTTGTTTCTAGTGAGGGGGATGATAAAGTGGAAAAGGTTGGGACAAAATTTGGAGATTTAGATGTCAAGTCTATGTCTCAGATTGGTGATACTTTCATGTTTGAGATTGGAACAAAGAATGTTCCCACTAGAGAGGGTATATATGGCTCAGTTGATTTTACCCAGTCTGGTGAGATAGACAAAAATGTTGGATGATGGAAACCCTTTCAAACTAGCCAACCAAGCGAAGTGATTCAGGCTTACTTATGTTTACCAAGTGAAGATTGTTTTTGTTATGTTAATAGGATGTGATTATTCATATAGAAAAACTTTACAAATGAACCTTATGTTCATTACAATGTCGTTTGGAATGCTTGAATATGCTTGTGGTGATTGAAACCAGAGTCGTTTTCTTTTTGTTAAATATTTTGATTATTTCATTGCATGGGTCTTATTCTTTTTTATTTCATTGGTTTTACTGGGTTGGACTGCGTCCTTTCTTTAGCTTTGCATCTTACAAAGGAGGTGTTTATTGAAATTGTCTTATTGTTATTGGATTTGCTACATAGAACAAGCCTCCTACAACATGCCAAACTGGAAAAGGTGAAGCTAAAGCTTTTCAAAAGCAGGAAAATGATAATGTTAATTCTTTTGTCCCTGATACAATTTCAATACTCCAGGAAGGAAGTTCTGACTTTGTTGAAGCTAAATATAAACACGTGCCCAATGGAGAGAAAGGAAGTCATGAAAATATTGTTATGGAGTCGGACAAGAAGTCTACAAGTCATGACAAGAAATATGGTGATAGTAAAGTGGTAAGTTTATGCTCTATGACCACTATCTGCAGTGCATCAGTCAGGTCAGGGAGCCATTCATCTAAAATTGGGGCTAGACATGAACAAAACCTTTGCGTACAAATCTTCCTGATATCGGCCCACAATTTACATCATCATTTACCATCCATTTATCAACATTACCAGATTTGAATGCAACAATAGTACCAACATCGGTGCTTTTTCAACAACCTTTCACAGATTCACATCAAGTACAATTGTGTCCACAGATTCTTGTGTACGGGTCTCTTATGTGAGTTATCTGTGTTGTGTTTATTCTATTGGTGTAGATGTAGAATGAAACTCATAAGATTAAAAAGGAGTTTTAGTGCAGGGCTTGATATCCCTGCATCAAGAATTGGGTTTCTCCATGGTTGGTGGGGAAGTCAAATCCCATGGACTAAACCCTTTAAAATTGGGAGCAATTGATATCGATTAGTTTTTTTTAGAATAAGAGGAAGAAATAACGAGGGGAAGGAAGAGCTAGACCAACCTGCATCCATTTCGTAGTGTGCTCATTGGTTTCACTGAAGAAATAACGAGAGCAAAGAGGATCCCGACCTGTATCCATTTCACATTGTGCTCACTGATTACTCTCAGCCTCCGAGATTTTCGCTAGCGAAGAAGGGAGAAATTAGCCAAAAAAAAACTTCTGGTCGTAGCCACCGTTTAAAAAAGAGGATTATTTCACTATAGAGAGTATTTGTTCACCTTTGTTGAAGTAGAACGTCGAAGGAAATGTAAACCTTCAAAATTTTGATTAATAATTTCAATATATATATATATATA
>ML779000.1:729585-767595 GCA_009831015.1 Picea engelmannii | reverse complement strand
GAAATAAAATTTCAGTGTTTAAATTATTTTTATAATATATTTTTATGTAGCAATACAATAACTTAAAAAACCAAAATGTTGTCTGAAAAGTAAAAATATAATTTATTTATCCATTCATATTTTTAATAGTGAAATAATATTTTTAGAAATATAACATAGATTGTTAAAAAACTAATTAATTTTAACCTAATCAATAACTGCCAAAATTTGAAGAAGTTAGTGTGGAAACATGAAACAAGTTATGTGAAGTTAAAAATAACGGAATATTATAGTAATATTCTTTCTTTAGTATTATTTATCTACCTATTATATCTTCTTGGTGCTCTTTTAAGTTTAGGTTAATGATTAACTTGAAATTATGTCATTGTTACACCTATTGTTCACAATAATGAGAATACTACAACTCATTTTCCAACCGAGAAATTTACGCTACATCCTAATGGGAATGTTTTAGCTTACACATGAACTGAGCAATCTTCTCTATGACACTAGTTGGAGTCCTCTCACAAGTGGTACCCGATTCTAAATGTTGGACATGCTAAGGTCTTGATGTTAGCATGTTCACATTTGGAGGGGTAACATGTTGTCATGAAGTATCTTGTGTGGCCATGTTTTTTAGGAACCATGTCTCATATCATGTTGTTTTTTTCTCTTGTCGAGGTAGAATATTGTGTAGCATTCCAACATTAGCTTAGTTGCATGTGGAGAACACCAATAATCAACCTCCATTCCTCTAACAATCTCTACAAAGATTTGTGGTGAAAAAGTTCACGATACATGTTGTGGTTTGACCATCTCCCGTTTCCTTCGAATATCCTTAAGAATGCACAATTTCTCACACCCTCACACACATATCAAGATATTATCAATGATAAATTGGGTCTAGTCATATTTATTCCTCACAATGAAATTCCTCTATGTTTTATGCTAGTGTTCATTAGACAATGAATTCAACCCAACATAAAAAAAAATGATCAAAACAGATTTGACCATGAGTAAGATTATCAATAGCAAAACATTCCCTTGCAATCCTCAACTGAGTGAATAATTGTTTAACATGTGGAGATCATTATCTCGAGCATTGACTCAATTCCTTCATTGATCCAGTTGATGTATTGGACCTCACTCAACATTGAATACTACCTAATTATGGATCATGTTATTTGGTATCCATTTGGAAAAGTATCAATAAGCCCCTCATTGGGTGCTCCCATATCAACATTGACACTCTACCCACCCTTTGCAATGTCCCTTGGGAAAAACATTCCATGTCAAAATTTTTGGACCCCACATGTTCTTGAGCATCAAGTTCCATAGATTCCTTTTTTTCTTTCACCCCAACCTTATCCCAAGCTTAAACACTAATGTTTTCTACATGTTCTTGAGCCCCTTCGACATCAATATGTATTCACATGATTTGTAGATGCAATTCTTCCCACAAGCCTATAGGCACAGTTGTAGCATCTACAAATATTTATAGCTCTTTGGATGTTGGAAAATGGAGGGCATATGATAATTAATTTGAAACATACTATATGCTTTATTGTATGTAAATGCTCAACAAGACTAGCACACATGTTCATAATAAAAATTGATTTTACAAATGAGATGGAATTTATGTCCATGTCCCATTACAATAACCTAAAACTTAATTAATTTTAACCTGATCAATAATGGTAAGAAACATTCGAAAATCTTAAAACTTACTTTCATATGACACACAAATTGAAATTTGAAGGAGTTGGTGTGGAAACATGAGACAAGATCCTTGATGTTAATAATAGAGGAACATTATAGTAATGTTCTTTATCTAGTATTAGTTATCTATCTATGATATCTTCTTGGTGCTATTTTAGGTTTAGGTTAGTGATGAACATGAAATTATGTCATTGTTACAACTATTGTTCACACAAATGATACTATTACAACTCATTTTCCAACTGAGAAATCTACTCAACATCCTAATGAGATTGTTTTAGCTTACACACCAATCAAACAATCTTTTCTATATTACATGTTGTAGTCCTCACATTAGTGGGACTCGATTCTAAATGTTGGACATGCAAAGGGCTTGATTTTAGCATGTCCACATTTAGATGGCTAACATGTTGTCATGAAGTATCTCGTGTGGCCATTTTGTTTAGGACCCATGCCTCATGTCATTTTGTTGTTTACTCCTAGTCGAGGTGAAATATTGTGTACCCTTTCAACATTAGCTTAGTGTCAAGTGGAGAACACCAATAATCAACTTCCATTCCTCTAACAAAATCTACAAATATTTGTAATGAAAAAGTTCATAATACATGTTGTGGTTTAACCATCTCACATTTCCTTGGAATATCCACGAGAATGCACAATTTCTCACACCCTCGTACATGGATAAAGATATTATCAATGATAAACTGGGTCCGGTCATATTTATTCCTCTCAATGAACTTCCTCTATGTTTTACATTGGTGTTCATTAAAAAATGACTTCAACCCAACATAAAAGAAGTGATTAAAACATATTTGACCATGAGTAATATTATAAATAGCAATAGACTCCATTGCAATCCTCAACCTAATGAAAAATTGTTTAACATGTCGAGACCATTATCTCAAACATTGGCTCAATCTCTCCATTGAGCCAACCAATGTATTGGGCGTCACTCAACATTGAATAATTCCCAATTATGGAGCATGTTATTTGGTATCCCTCTGGAAAAATATCAATAATCCCCTCATTGGGTGCTCCCATCTCAACATTGACACTCAATACACCCTTTGTAATGGACCTTGGGAAAACTATTCCATGTAAACATTTGTGGACACCACACATTCTTGAGGATCCAGTTCCATAGATGCATTTTTTTCATGCACCCCAGCCTTATCCCAAGGTTCAACATTAATATTTTCAACATGTGCTTGAGCCCCTTCAACATCAACATTTATTCATATGATTTGTAGATGCAACTCTTCCCATAGGCCTGTGGGAAGATTTGTAGTTGTACTTGTGGGAAGATTTGTAGCATTTGTTGGGCTCTAAGGATGTCCTAAAAACAACCTTAGTTTAACATTAATTTATCAACCCAGGGATTCGTCTTTTATCTCAAGAATATCGGCAAAGTTTATGCAGATAGCCTAAAATCATGTAGCTAAACCAGATCTGAGTTCATCAACAATCAAGTTCCTCAAACGTTCACCAAAGATTCTAAGAACTAAATGAAATTGAAATATGATTACTAAGATGCTGTAAAATGAAAGGAACTAATTAATCTAATTGAATTCACTTAACTATAAAGCAGTAATTGAATCTAAGAAAGGACTTGTAGATTTAATCTATCAATCATGAATTCTAATTACTGGAAAGGACATAGCGAATTATTCTATCTGTCGAAAGAAATAACAATTGTATTCTAATCGAAAGGGACATCTAATGTAACTTTAACGAAAAGGAACAACTATCGTAACCTTAATTGAAAGGAACAACTAATATAATTTTAACTGAAAGGAACAACAATTGTAAATCTAAAGCAAAGGAACAACGCAGATGAAAATGTGAGGAACTGTCAAGCGACAATCCTCAGAAATGGAAATCATAACAACAATCATGAATACTTAAGGAAATGCTTGTCTTCTGCAAACAATCATCAATTCATTGATACGCTCATGCAATTAAAAAAAATTTGAATCACGAAATAGAAATCAAACTCTGAACTGATATAATTACAGAATGAGACAATAGCTTCTTCAGACTGGGCCCTCGGTCTTCAGAAGTACTGCTACGAGAAACTCAAAACGTAGGGATGATAAAAACACTCAAAACTTTCATTGATTCCATAATTGGTTAAACATTTACAACAACTGCTCGCGTAGGGAAATTCTGAATTTGAATACTTAAAATGTGGTTTTTTCTTATGTTTTTTTGGATCTATTACCCTCTTATATATTACAATAGTTTGGGTAAATCAAGCTATCCTGAGGATCGAAAGATCCTCAGGATTGCTTTACTATTATAAAATTACAATATAGAAAATGTATTATCTTCAAACTGCTTTGTGCCTAAAAAGTCTTCAATCTCCAATAGCTTGCGCATAGCCAAAATCTCTTTGGTTATCTTTGACAGTTATTTGTCCAATTCTGTAACAAAATCAAACCATTCCAATCGTAATTTAGAATCTATTTAATAAAACTTAAATAACAACTCTAAAAGACATATTAATCATTTTTTTTCCTATTTATTCCTAATTGATTGAAAAGTCAATCATAATGATATCATAAACTGTGGACAAAAGGAAGATATTTATACCTTTTTCGTAACCCAACAACATCCAATGTAGATTAGTAGAGAGTGAGATATACTCTAAGGCATGAAGAATCCTTGACCCCAAATTCAAAGACCTTCTTTGATGATGAGATGTACCATAGGATAAGATCTATGGGCAAAAGGAAGTAGGTATTTCTTGGAATGGACCCATCCCTCCTACCATCTGAGGTTGAATGAATAAAATTGAGTATATTTGGGTGTCTCGAGGGGGAATTGGTGGGGCTCCCGGATTTCCCACTATGTCGTCCACTAGTAGAGGTAGTGTGCTAATGGGTAAAATGAGTAAAATTAGAAAAAGTACTCCCATTTCCAAAACTAACTCAATAAATGACTAAAATTTATTCTCATTGCCAAAACTAACTAAACTAAATCTAGAGTATGATAAACTATTTTGATATTCTTTTCCATAATGTGATGTAAATTTCTAAAAATTGCAACAACTACATTAACTTATCGGGTTAATGTTCCATATCTAGGGCCCTATAATATTTAACCCATGAGTGACATATGGTTATCATTTCAAGGATTGGTACACCATGGATGGTTGTTAGGGCCTATTCCATGGTCAAAGGCTAAAATCTAGGGAATTGAGCAATCCAATTTACTTTATATGGTTTGTATTTACATACAAAGGAAAGTGGGACTTGTGTGATGGCCCAAATCCCTACTTTATTTGGGCCATCACACAAGTCCCACTTTCCTTTGTATGTGCCTAAATGACCACCATATATGAGGATTTTGCCTCTCTAATGAGTGTGACACATTAAGATTCCTCACACTCATTAGAGAGGCACAATCCTCTTCATTAGAGAGGCACCAGTGAATGGGGCCAACATTGAAATTTTTTCAATATGTCCCTGTATGCATCCAAATTTGACATGGTTAGACTAGACACATGCCTTGATGGTATGGGAGGGTTTTAAGACTCAAGGATGTTTGATGTTTTGACCACATAATCTTTGAGATCGTCCATGTTTGCAACAACTTTCATAATGGGGCATCTCATATTTGTCAAATGTCGTTGTTTCCATCCGTAGAATCTTTGTTGGAAATCTCTTGAAATGTCATGGAAATTCCAATTCAACCACCACAAATTTCATGCACCGACCCCGCATAGTGAGCACTAGTAAATGGGGCCAACATTGAAATTTCTTCAATATGTACCTGTATGCATCAAAATTTGACATGGTTATACTAGACACATGCCTTGAAAGTATGGGAGGGTTTCAAGACTCAAGGATGCATGATGTCCCGACCACATAATCTTTGAGATTTTCCATGTTTGCAACAATGTTCATAATGGGCATAATGGGGATCATCCTTGATATGTCATAGTACTACTCTTCCATTGGGTGCACAATATCACAAGGATATGTCTTCTTGTCCTCCTCCATTGGATGAGCAAGTCAATGAAAATTTTCTCTTATGGATGAGTAGTTTGGTGGAAACATTATTTCAAGTTGTAATTAGGTACACTTTTGTATTGAGTTGGATCATCACAATGCCACTCTAATTTCTTCCAACTATCACTAACTAGATACTTGGTTAAAGGTTTGTTAATTTTTCTAAAGGCATGGGGTTAAGGTATGGGAGGGTTTTGATACTTAAGGATGTTTGATGTCACTGCATAATACTTAAGGAGGGTTTAATTATTGAATTACCAAGTCGATTTGATGTCATAGAAGCTTCAATTCGCCGACCAATGTCATCTTGCACCGACCATTGATTGCTTTATGCGAAACCTAGTGGAGTATTTCCTTAGCTCTTAAATAATTAATAAGAGACTATTTCATGGGAATGGGGTTAAAGGTTTTATAATTTTCCTTACCTCTATGCTTATCTACAACCATCTATCTCTCTTCCAAGGTTTTCTATTCCATCATTGTTGCATTAGTTTTGGTCATTTCTAAATTTGGATTATTGAGTACATAAGGGGAATATAATGTGGGGGTTATGTGAATAATGGTGAGAATGATCACAAGACAATTTCCATGAGGTATGAGAATGTGTGAATGACTCAAACTTATTGAAAATGTTTAAACTCCCTGTTGATGTGGGGATTTCCTTAATGTTGGAGGACATCAAAGATGTGTCATTGCGACTAGGTGGACATATGTTGGTGAGAACAATGTCATCAGCTCATCATATTCACTCACAAATTCTTCAGAGGATGATGTCATCAGATCATAATTTTTATTACTGTTGTCATTCACCCACCAAAAATGTCATCTTGCACTGAGCTCGCATAGTGAGAAGTGAATGGGGACAATGTTGAGATTTCTTCAAACTGTGCATGTATCAGTCGAAATTCGACATGGTTAGACTAGAAACATGGTTTGATGGTATGGGAGGGTTTGAATAACCAAGGATGTATGATGTCCCCACAATATATTTGAGATCATCCACATTTGCATCAATGTTCATCATGTTGCACCTCGCATTGTCATCATTCGTCATTCCCTTCTATAGAATCGGTGTCGGAACTATCTTGCAATTTTTCATGGAACTTCAAATAAACGCATCACAAATTTCTTTGACCGACCCTACACAATGAGCAGTGAATGGTGCCAACATTGAAATTTTTTCAATATGTTCCTATATGCATCGAAATTTGACATGGTTAAACTAGATAGTTTCCTTGAAGGTATGGGAGGGTTTCGATACTTAAGGATGTTTGATGTCCCTGCATAATATTTGAGATCATCCATGTTTGCATCAACGTTAGATATAATGGATGTCTCATAATGAGCATAGTGAATGGGGCCTGCCTTGAAAGCGAATGAGCATAGTGAAATTTCTTCCACCTACCCCGCATAGTGAGCAGTGAATGGGGCCAACATTGAAATTTCTTCAAACTATGTATGTATGCATCGAAATTCGACATGGTTAGACTAGATACATGCCTTGATGGTATGGGAGGGTTTCAAGACTCAAGGAATATGTTTGATGTCCTAGCCACATAATTTTTGAGATCATCCATGTTTGCAACAATGTTCATAATGGGGCGTCTCATATTTCTCAAATGTCGTTGTTTCCATACGTAGAATATTTGTTGTAACTCTCTTTAAATGTCATGGAACTTCCAATTCAACCACCAAAAATGTCATGGACCTACCCCGCATAGTGAGCACTAGTGAATGGGGCTAACGTTGAAATTTCTTCAATGTATGCCTGTATGTATTGAAATTTGACATGGTTAGAATAGACATGTGCCTTGACGATATGGGAGGGTTTCAAGAGTCAAGGATGTTTGATGTCCCGACCACATAATCTTTGATATCATCCATGTTTGCAACAACGTTCATAATGGGGCGTATCATATTTGTCAAATTTCGTTGTTTCCATCCGTAGAATATTTGTTGGAACTCTCTTGAAATGTCATGGAACTTCCAATTCAACCACCACAAATTTCATGCACCAGCCCCACATAGTGAACACTAGTGAATGGGGCCAATGTTGAAATTTATTCAATATGTTCTTGTATGCATCAAATTTTGACATGGTTAGACTAGACACATGCCTTGACGGTATGGGAGGATTTCAAGACTCAAGAATGTATGATGTCCCGACCACATAATCTTTGAGATCGTCCATGTTTGCAACAACTTTCAAAATGGGTGTCTCATTGTCAAATGTAATTGTTTCCATATATAGAATCTTTGTTGGAACTCTCTTGAAATGTCATGGAACTTCCAATTCAACCACCAAAAATTTCTTGCACCGACCCCGCATAGTGAGCAATGAATGGGGCCAACATTGAAATTTCTTCAATATGTGCATGTATGCATTGAAATTTGACATGGTTAGACTAGACACATGACTTGATGATATGGGAGGGTTTCAAGAATCAAGGATGTATGATGTCATACATAAACATTTTGAAAAAATCTGAACGTTGGTCCCATTCACAGGTCATCGTTTCCCATCATGTACTCTAGCCCTAGTACAATGTCTTTTAATGGTTGTTTCCTTTAAAATTAGATCGATCAGAAAATTAAAACAAAATGAGAAGAGCCCTAGTACAATGTCTTTTAATAGTTGTACTCTAGCCGAGAAGATCCGCAAACCCTTTTTGAAGTGTCGTTATTATAGCAAACTTGTCGCAACATCTGTAAAATGATACATATTTATAGATTTTATAATGTCACAATTCTGACGATCATTGACCAAATCAAAGTTGACTTGGTCAAAATACCAGGTGACTGTTGGAGGGGGAAAACCTAGTTTCCACAATGTCTCAATTGCGACAACTATCTTCACAAATGTGGCAAGAGAGATGACTATGTCACAAATGTGGCAAGAGAGACGACTATGTGGAAAACGTGGCAAGAGAGATGACAATGTGGAAAGAGAGACAAAAACATGGCAACAGAGACTTTAATGTGGAAATAGCGACGTTATCGGGAAATATGGAAAAAAAAAATTAAAATTTCCTCTATTTTTCGACAGTATGGCCAATTTTGTCCATAACGTCGCAAGTAGAACGTCAAAATTTTTACAATATGTGCTAGTGCCATATTCACTACAAATGTCGATGAATTCCTATTGACGGGTCCAAATTCACTTGAAAACAACAAGGGGTTCTCTTCGATACATAGTCCTAACTAGATTCTACACCTTTTGGATTAGGAGACCCATCGAGAATTTGGCTCGGCTACCATTTGTTACCGTTTTTAGGGGTTTGGGTTCGATTGAAGACCTGTTTTCTGATGAGGGTGGATAATGAGTGGATATGCAATGTAAATATGTATATGAAGGCTATGTATGAAATTAAAGCTAAATTAACACTAATCTACTCTAACATATCCTAGCTAGGAGCTTACTAAAGTAACCAGTGAGTTGTAAGTTGAAACCAAATCCTACACTACTTCTAGACACATAATTGATATAAAAGAGTGATATCAGAAACAAACATATACAAATGCATATAACTAGAGTATTATAGATTAAAGTAATGAATACATTAACAACCCAAAAATATCAAGGCATTAGTATATTTAAAGAAATACTTTAAACTGAAGAATCACACAGATTGTATAAAAATTAATCTATAACAACATAGAATTCTTACAGTCCATAGGAACAATGTCCATATTCACCAGAAATAGTTCTCATATCAAATATGTTCATACACAAGGATTCCTTCTACCAAAATTGGCCCTGAGAAATTCTCAATATTCATTAACAAAGTATATGTCCATGAATCAGTTCTTGAGTCTATACATTGCTTGAAAAGCCAAAAAAAAGTCCTTTGCAAATGAGATTCTATCCTATTTTATACAAAAATTAGTAACTCCAATGTGTCCTTTTGTCTTCTTCTTGAAGAGGAAGTTAAAAAATGGTTCCTATTATCTTCCCTAATGAAAAGTGTGTAGAAAGGGATGTAATTTACTGTAGTTAGGAAAAGGATGAAAGAAAGAGAAGGTATCATGCCATTTTCCTATGAAATGTTTCTTCTGTGGTAGATTGTCCAAACTTCCAACTGGTCATAGAGTGATCTGATCCTCTTGTATGCCATATTCTCTAATTTTGCATTGTTCATAGCAATATTGTAATCGAGGGTGCACATACCCTTCTTTAATTTTTTCATGAAAGCTTGCACCATTGTATGAATCTTTACTGGTTGTAGCATATGTTGATCAATAAGGTCGATGGAGACGAAGGTAGATTCTTCAACTTTTTGTTTCCTTCTATTTGTTCTGTCTTGAACTACATTTACCATTTCTTTTGTTACTAGGTTCCTCCCAAGCTCATCTAATATTGGGAGGCAGCCATTTCTGATAAATTCCTGAGCAACTTTATGGATCCGTGAACATACTCCCATAGATTTGGTTACTTCTCTATCAGATCATTGTCTTATCTGTTGGCAATGATCCAATGCATAAAAATCGTTCTTTCTTTCGTATTTTGATGGCCAATACAACTCAAGAGGTGCATCACGATTGTCCTTTATCCATCTATTTATTCTATCTATACCTTCATGGATAGTGTTGTACTATGTCATCTTCATTTGTATATGGTTGTTTTGGTCGATCAATATTGTAATCAAATCTTGAAATAGGTGTAGATGGGTGTAAATGTCAATAATGGAACCTTCCAAGTCATCTATAAAATTATCAGCACTGAATTTAAATCTTTGGAGGATTCTCTCATCAACCTTTATCTGCCAATGCTTTTCCTCGATTTCTATGATCCTAAACTCATCTTCATTTCTTTTTCATAATCTCTCTATGTTATCTATATTGGCATACATGAATGCAGAAGTGGCCCTAGATTTTTCCACAGGGTCCTCTCTAACATATCTCATGACTGGTACCTGATTAACAACTGATATAGGTGCCCTTTCCATCACCGGCCTATTCTTAACTCATTCTTGCATGATCCTACCAATTCTACTATCATACATGAAGATTCTAAGATCTAGCACATCAGTTGGTTGAAATGGCTCCTAGAGTCCAAGGCCTAAACCACTTCCCATTGTATCTAGATCTCTTCATGCAGTAGATTTTCCTATGATATCTACATCCATGGGGTGTGTGTCATCCCCTCTGCACTGTGAATTTTTCTTCTTCTTTTCTTCCTAAAAAAATTTGTTGGTTGCTTCCTTCATTTCTTTCTCTTCTAGTTATATTTCTACTCTTGCTACTTCTTCCAACTCTTTTTCTCTTTCTATAACATCTTTTGCTTCAGCTTTAGCTTTGGATTTTTCTTTGTCATCCTCAACTTTTTGTTTCTTCTTGGATTCATTCTTATTTTTTAAAACATTTTATTTATCTATCCTCCATTTATCTACTGGTGTTTCTTCCTCCTCCTCAACAGATCCTGAATGAGTTGACAGAGAGATGGGAAAAGATCTACCAGATTCCTCTTATTTTGCTTCTTTTTTGGCAACCTCTCTTGCTTATTCTTCCTCAATGATCCTTCCCTTTGGTTGCACATGCCTATTCAAAATGACTAAATCAAAAGTTTTGTAATTTTGGTGCACCTCCTCTTCTTCCCATAAATACATAGTGTATTCATAAGGAAGCTTGATGCTATTAAAGTGTTCCCTGGTGATATTTATAGGATCATGTCTTATAAATATCTCTTCTCCAAAGTGATAGGAAAGTGATATGTCTACCTCTACTTGGGGCTTGTTTGGTATTCTCGAAGAAATAGTTTCCAATGCATAGAGGTAGTGGGGGCCAAATTGTTTTCTTCAACATGTACAATATTCCTCTAACCCCATGTATAATAGTATGGTATGCTACCTCCTAAAGGATGATATTCTTGGGTACAAACCGTGGAAGTAGGTGAGGTGGCCTCATCACACCATATACTCTTATATAAGTGCCATAAGCCAATCCCCGATCCTTATTATGGAAGTTATGGATTTGTTTGTCATGCAAGGGGGAGTGGTGAAAAACATGAAATCATATAGGGGAGAAAGGAAGTGTTCACAAATCCTTTGTTAATACACATATTATTTGTGCTCCCAGATCACCTTGCAATATATGTGAACTGCAGGGTCAGGAGGAAACCAATGCCACCCTATATTAGGGTAACTCTGAGTGGTACACATTATGTCTAGGAGGTACGAGGACATATGGAAGATAAGGAAAGTTCCTCGTTGTGCTTGTGTTATAGTGGAAATGGAAAAAATGATATTTTCGAAAAATATGTCTTCCCAATTGAATGAAACCCCCACATCTATGAAGAAATAAATCAAAGGAATATATGATAATGGGAACTTAATTGCATCGGTTTCCCCATATAACCTACACAGCATGGCCACTAAGTACTGGTATGTCTTCCTTAAGGAAACCATGGGGTACCAACTCTTAGGTCTATATTTTAACTTCCTATATTCCTTATACCATTTAGGGAACAAGTATTTCGGTGTAAACTCGAACTCACTAAGAATTTTACCATCTAATATTTTTCTTCCTTCTTCAATGTGATATAATTTGGATAAAAACTTTGGTCTAAAATAAGCAATAGGTTCTTTTTGGTCATTTTAGACGGATCTACTACTTATCTTGATGTCCTTCAAAATCCAGGAAATGGTGTCTACGCAAGGGAAAATCGTTGGGTTTGTTGCTACCCTAAAGATCCCTAATTTCTAATATTTTTGAACACCTGAAGTTCATTGGGATCTTCTACTTCAGAAGAGAAAATTGACTTCTTAAAAATGTCGTATACTTATCCCCATTTCATAATTTCTCCATCCTTTTCCAAAAGTCTATCTGTATCATCATATGTAGACCCAAAAATTTCTATTTCTCCCATTTTCTTGGAGCTTCCAAAGGGCTCAACTTTGAATGTTTTACCTATAGTCTTCTTTCTCAGTGACCTGTTTGAACCTAAAAAAACGATAAATTTAGGGAATATGTGCTATTTTAAATAGAACTAAATGATTGAAAATATTAGAAGAGTCATTGAAATTATAGTTAGTTTCCCTCCGAGGATGTTAGGGTACTATTAGGAAATGATTAAACACCTTGGTGAGACATGGAGGGGAAAGACTGGATATTAGTCTAGAAACAATATATCAAAGTTGAAAAGATTAACTTCTCCGATACAGGACATATATGTTAGTATTAATTATTCCAATAAAGTCGAAAAAACAGTGGTGATAAAAAATGTTAAGGACAACTCATCCAATTTCCTCTAATAAGTTAGCAAGAACTCCTTCGATGAGGTTGAAGGAGTTAATCCCTACTTCTCTGATAAGTCATCGAAAAGGTTTACCATAATTTTTGAAGGTGTGAGAAAATAGGCAGCATTGGATGTAAGTCTTTTGATTATATCGGAGGAGTTGAAAGTAACTCCTTTGATATGGTCGGAGGATTTATAACCAAGTGTTCTGAATTGTGAAAGGAAATTGTTTGTAAATCCTGCGATATGGTCGGAAGAGTTTTAATAAAGTGTTTTGAGTTGCTCGAGGAAATTTCTTGTAACTCCTCTAAACGCATCAGAGGATTTAGTAATAAAACACTCGATGTTTTTGGAGAAGTTAGTTTCAATGTTTTCAATATTAAAACACTCAAATATTTTCCATGATTAAAGCATGAGAGTTTCAGGAGTGAGGTTGAGGAATAGTTTAAATATTGTAAGAGTCCCTTGGAACTCTTCCAATCAAAACCTATATGAAAAAATGAGGGATTTGTGTAATATTTAAAAGAGGGCTCTAAAAGAAAATTGCTAGTGAGGTAGGAAAGGGGCATCCTCATGGTCTTTAGGGTTGACATGAGAGTAAGAGTAAGGGGGAGGAAATACACTGGTACAAATTATTTGTAGGGTTAACGAGGGGCATGGTGACAGAAGGAATTGACCAAGTGAAGAAATGGAAAAACAAAAACAAAATGGGAGGTAAGAAATCAAATGAAATCCTAAGACTAAACCTAAAAAAATAGAGAGGCAAAGATTCCTTGACCTAGATCCTAGGTCCACGTGTTGGGTAAAGATAAGTTGAAAGATCAAACTTGATATATTGACACATTTTAACCTTGGCATTCCTTCTTACTCAAAATATCTTGATGGGACAACAATAAAATTGCCTTCATTTCATTTATATAGCCAAAAGTTCATTTTCACATTAAATGTGGTAGGTTGGGTTTTTGAAGTCATAAGGTTGAAGGACAAGTTCTATGATAATATCATAAGCGATGAGAGAAATGCCTCTGATATGAATCAAATGAGTTAAAGTTAACTCCTCTGATTTGTATCGGAGTAATTTCCTCTAACTTACACAATATCATCGCATATTGAAGAATATGGAAATAAATCCTCCGATATGAACCATAGGACTTTGAAGTAACTCCTCTGACTCTTATGATCCAGGGATGATTTTAGGGGATAAATTTATCTCATGGGCTAATTTTCCATGGTTTTTCCAAAAACAAGATTCGTTATTTTAAAAATGATTCACCCAAATTCTATAGGATAAAATTATTTTACCTCAAAAATCGCCAAAATTTTATAAAAACTATATAAAATCCTTACAAATTTGAATGTCTTTACAAAAATATCACCAATGATTTATAGTTGGCATATGAAGGATTAGTAAGATTCACCAAGGTTTCTACATTTTAAAATAAATTTCCATCCTTAAAATCATCCTTACTCTTATCGGAGGATTTTTAAGTAAGTTTTCTTATTTCAAGTTTATTTCTTTAAAAACCAATTTTTCATGATTTTCCAAGTAAAACATGATTCCTCTAAGGAAAAGTTGGAAAGGGAGAGACCCACTCAAAAATATCTTAAGCTCAAAAGGAAAGGAGGCTCCATTTTTTAGGGGTTGTGCAAGATCATATGGGAAAAATGAAGGGTTGCAGTTCATGTCACAACAAATGGTGACACACTAGGAGAAGCCATGAATATCTGCAAGAGGATTTCCACACATACTTTAGGAAGGGTGCTCTCATCATGAAATATCATAAGAGATATAGGTGGATGGAGGGATTCCATTTAATCCATTAAATTCACTAGGGATGACACCTATTATGGAGAGATCTGCTAACTTGATTATGGATGAGAAAACTTCCTCAGTTGTGATTCCTGATATACTGTGGACATTTCATCTATATCATTTTCATTCAACTCATATAACATAGAAATATCTCATTGAGTGAATTCCCTTCTCTCTCTATTTCTTCAATGTATTTTTCTATCGATAAGCTATGTTCCTCTGCTAGATTCTGACTTGTGATAATGCCCAATAGGATTACATTTCTGGTGAGGTATGTGGATTTCATATCATGTCACATAGATGTCTAGTCTATCTGCACGATGTCTGCTACATTTAGACATGTGACTAAAGATAAATTACAAGACATTCAAAATCACAAAGGAAGTTATTAAGAAGGATAAAATAACTGACCAAAACATGCTAGGAAACAAAAAGAAATCAAGAAAACCATCCTGAATAAAAGAAAAATAAAAATAGGATTTTACTTATGTATAAGTTATCAACAACCTCAATGGATAAATTCTTTAGTGCTTGAGGATTTGGTCATTAACATGGAGAGAGTTAATTTCCCCCTGAAGGTTCTATAATCGAAAAGTTCCTTGGGTAATATCGGTAGGGACAAGCCACAACTACTGGAACTTTGAATGTTTCCCTTCATCTTCATGTGGCTTGTACCATTTTAGTACCATGTCTCCAACTTGGAATTATTTCTCACCAATATAATTATTATCAACCCAACGTTTTATTGTTTGTTGGTGAGTTTCAAACTTCGTTTTGGTTTTATCACGCATTTATTCAAGGTTTAGCAAGGTTTCTATGTGTCTTTGGATGATGGGAAATTCTCTTCCTAGAGACTGTTGTGTGAGTTGGAGGGAAGGAAGATAGATATTTGAAGGTAAAACAAATTATTTCCTATAAACAAGTAAATAAGGTGAAGTTCCTATGGAATCTTTAGGAGTGACGTGGTTAGCCCAGAGATCATTATGTAAAGCATTGTGCCAATTTCTCTGGTGTTAAACTATGGATCTCTTAAGGATACCGATGATGTTCTTATTTGTAGATTCTTCTAAAACACTACCTTGGGGGTAGTAATTTGTTGAGTATCTTAAAATGATTCCCTCTTCTAATGAAAACTCAACTAAATTCAAGGATGAGAAGTAAGGAGAATTATCAAACACTAAATATTTAGGGATTCTGAACCTTGTTATAATCTGTTGTTCAAGAAAATATATAACCACCTCTTCATTCACTTTGCTAAAGGGATCGCTTCAATCCAGCATGTGAAATAATCGGTAGTAGTCATAATATACTTGTGTTATTTGGAAGAATGAGGATTTATTTCACTAATTATATATATCCCCCATTGTTCAAAAGGTTCTCCCACAACTACATGCTGGAGAGGAATAACAAGTTTTTGCTCCCTTTCGACATCTTTCTGACACGCTTCGCAACTCCTTGAGTATGCATGAGAATACTTGAAGAGTGTGGGATAGTAGTACCCTATTCTTAGCACTTTGTAGGTTGTGGTGTCTCCTGAAAAATGGGCACCTACTGGTACATTGTGCATATATTTTAGGACATTATCAACATCTTATTTTTCAAGGTATCTGAGTAACACTCCATCATAATTATTTCTAAACAAGACGTCATGTAGAAAATGATATTGTGAGGATTTCATCCATAGTTCCTTCTTCATCTTAGTGTTGAGGTGATACAAAGTAGTACCATGTTGTAATTAATATTTGAGGTCATTCTAACATGATACTTCAATGGATGGGACATGTGGAACCTGTTGAGTATACATTGTGGGTTCATCTTTCCAACCATCCTCTTCTTGTTCTTCATCATCATCTCTTTGTGTCACTAATGCAATCCTTGACCTTTCACAATATTAGCTAGCTTGAATTCGATGTTGTACTATTGTAGAGTTGTCATCCATTTCCCTCATCTTTCACCAAGTTCTTTTTTAATTAATAAAGACCTTACTTATGGGTGTGGGACAATGAATTTAATATGATTTTTAAGGATATATGTTTGGAACTCTTTGATTACTTTATTGAAAACAAAAGACTTATTGTCCACCAAAGGATAATTCAGTTTAGCACCTTGTAACCTAGTATTCATAAATGTGATAGGGTATTTTTCCACTTGTTCATCCTTTTGCGTGAGAAATACTACTAAAGAAGGATTATATGTGAATGTATACATCACAAAATATTTGGAGAAATATGGACTATGCAACGATGGAGTAGTGGTGATAACAACTTTAATCTTTTCAAATGCTTCTTTCTCTAACCTTGTCCACTTAAACTGAACATGCTTCATAATCATTCTTTGAAGTGGTTTTACATTCTTTACAAAATTTGGAAGAAATATTCTTAAAAAGTTGATTCTGCCAAAGAACGAATGCATAGATTTCTTTCTATGTGGTTGTGGAATTTGTAGAAAATCCTTAGTTCTTTCTGGGCCCACTAAACTTTCACCTTTAGAAATGACATGGCCTAACAAAATTCCTTCTAAAACAATAAATATGGTATTTTTTGGGTTTAGATAAATCATGTATCTTCTGCACCATTCAAAAACATGTTTCTGATGCTTCAGATGGTTGTCCTATTTTTTTTAATAAACTGTTACATCATCTAGGTAGACTACCATGCTTTGACCAATTAATCATTTAAAATAAACATCCATTTCCCTTTGGAAGGTAGCTCCTTCATTCCTTAGACCTAAAGGAATCTATCTATAAGCATAAATTCCCCATTTGGTTTGGAAGGTGGTTTTCAATCAGTAGTTTCACCACAAGAACCTCATTGTATCTCGAAAACCCATCGAGTAGAGAGAATATCTCAGACCCGGAGACAAGTTGTAGAATTTGTTCCATTTGACGAATTGAGTATTTATCTTTGTCGGAAGAATGATTAAGATTTTTGAAATCTATACAGATTCTTATTTATCCTGACTTCTTTCTTATGAGCACCATATTAGAGACCCAAGTCAAATCTCTCACTTTGAAAATGATTTGGGCATCCAATAACTTCTTGATTTCTTTTTGTATTAGAGGTTTGAGAGTCAGATGTATCTTTCTAAGATTTTTCTAGAACAACTTGATCCCTTCTTTGATGGGAATCACATGTTGTATAATTCATGTATCATACGTCCAGGAAAAAACATCTCGATACCTCTTGAACAATTTCATGAATGTGCACTTTTCTGAATCTGAAAAATAGGTGCCCAAATTAACATATTTAGGCTTCTCAGATATTCCCAAATTAACCATGAAATGCATCATAGTGGAGCTATTGGTATTTGGATTGGCTTTCCTCCTAAACTTGGATTGTAAATCAAATAGTTTTTCAAGAGTGAAAACATTTTTTGGAACACAATTTTTTCTTTATCTTGTTAATCCCTTCTCGATAAGTTTGTAACTCTTGTTGATGTACCTCATCTTCAATCAATGAATTTTGGAATGTGTTTGAACTAGTAATAATGTTGATAATCTGAGAGTCTCTATTGAACACTCTCCAACTTGTGATATTTTCTGGTATAAAGGTCCTAAACATCATTTCAACCAAAAAACTATCATCAAGCGACATAAATATAGATGTTGCACTGACCAGTATATCGACATCTATATTTTTATTATAAGGTATAAAAGAAATATTAAATGCAAAAAACCAATAAAGTACATTCCATACCTCTTGTTGTTAATCCTTTAAATGCAGAGACATGAAATAAATAATGTTTCTTACCTGTCAAAAAATGATTTATGAATCACCAAACACCTTAAGATATTTTACCTGTAGATCAATGTTTTTTTTAAGGCCCTGAACTAGGGCTTCATATTCAATGGTTCTTTTGGTACATTCAAACTCTAAGCAACATGATATTAGCAATTTTCCTTGACTAGGATAGATTAGAACACATCCTACTTTGGCTCCATCCTATGTTTTAGATCCATCGAGGAACATGGTCCACATGTCAAGAATCTTAGTCTTGTTAGTCAAATTAAATCCTAAGTTAGTTAGTACTGAACAAAAATTATTATGGATTCATAGGAGGAGACCTGACTGTAATTTTGATGGTATCTCAGAATTTTTTTCTTCATAACAAGCATAAATAGTTTCGAAAAAAAATTTCCCCTAAATGGAATGGGTAAATATCATGGGCTCATTATTTTCTTCCAATTCCATCACTGTGTGCTTCATGTGTGCCACACTCTTTACACAGATTTTATTTTCTTTGCCTTTATGAGTGATGTAGACCCCCTACCTCACCCTTCGGTAGGGTCCGCGACCTCCCAGTCACTCGATCGTTCCTTCCTGCTGAGCCAAAATAACTCTCTAGTTCCTGCTGGAACACTTTGAACAGATCCACAAGTCCCTTTGTCCCTAATGCTGACTTTGATAAGCTCTGCGTGCACACCACCTTTTCAGCACCCTTCTCCTTTCCGAGCCAATAGACACTTCTACGTTGACTCCTTTTCTCTCTCATGACCACATGCTATGACTCAAGGCTCTAGAGTATGCGCCTTTCTCATTTCGAAAGTTCCAAACTCCTACATGCAATCTCTCCCCGACTCCCTGTATTTCAAAATGATGAAACCCAAAAAGTGCCTAACGGCTCTTTGGATCCTCCGTTAAGCCTTCTCCACACGACCCTATCTTGTGGCCTAGGGCTACACCTCTGAGTGATTTGGATTTCACTATTCGTGGAATTGCAATGCAGTGCTCCTCCTTTCCCTTTCAAATCCCCGAAACCTGGAGACCTGATACCTCTCAGATCTATGGTCCAGATTTTTCACTTGATCAACGACATAGATCAAATCTTGACGATCTCGTTTTTGGGATTTTGTGGAGTCTTCATCTCCCAAATTCCAGTGACCAAAATCCTAGTGACTTCCAGATCTCTGTGACACGTCATCCAAAATGGATGGTTCTAATCCTTTCACGAAATCCCCTTTCGCTATTTTGGCACAGTCTTCTCCTTCATTTCTCTAGTGCTGAAACGCCGACCAACAACCACGTATCCCCTCTAATGGATGAATGTAACTCTTAATCATGATCAATGGTCATGATCTTTTCGAGATGATCAATGGTCATGATTAAATCCCGACATTCTTCCTTTCAGAAATTTGGGAGAGTATTCACTCTCATCTCCCAGTAAACAAATCACCAGTGGCTTCTAGATCTTCGCCATGCATCGCTCACGATCCAAAGGTTGGAATGATTTCGAGATTTCGGTGATCACGAATGCTCGTTTCTCACCACCCTTATGCACATGAGTTCCAAAACCCCGATGGTTTCCGGATATTCTCCACGTGTCTTATAATGACGGATAGTTCTGACTCTTCCAGGACTCTAATGAGTCCATTCCACTTTGCATACACAAGGTTAAACCTCATGTGCCTTCCTCCATATCCGATGGCTATCGATCCTCTGTACTAGATATGATGATCTGTGATGCTCCTCCTCCTGATATTTTTTATCTCTCACACTTAGATGGTTTTCTAAGTGTCGAAGACCTCAGCCTTCAATTCTTCCCTACTGAAGATATGTACTCAAAAGTAATATCATTCCTGAGCTTTGTCCTCTTTGAAGACTCGACCACTTATGCACACCTTGCGTTCAAATATCTCGAATAACTCAGATTCGAGGAATTTTCTTGAAACAAAAATACCTTACGACTATGTGGCATTCTCTTAGGCTATTCCTTCGAAACTTGGCCACTTCTAGACTCTATGAATTCCATGCACTTGGATCCTCAAGTTACCTCTTTTCTCTCTTTGATTCGTTCTAAGAATCAATCAATGCACACCTTGAGTTTGTGAATGCACACCTTTCATATGTGGTTCGGAAGAGAAACAATTGGAACTGATCCACTTTCGTTACAGGTTCATAAAATCATCTTCTCAAACTCTCATACAAGAAAGAGAATGAAACAAATACCACATACAAAATGAAATATTCATGCAATCACATTCAGATGAACACAGTCCAGTTTGGGACAAATTTCGTCTCTTCTATTCATTCATAAAAATGAAAAATACACATGGTGTTCCTCTGCTCTATTATACTCTGGTTCTACTACAATCCTTTCATACTCTATTATGTATATCTCTATTACAAATTGAAAATCAGAATATCTAAGCATTGTCTCTGTGGCTCTCTCATCTTGTTCTAAAATCTATCGTTTCAAACTTAAAATTGTTACCTACTTTGTCCCATTACAATAACTTCTAATTACTATCAAAGAGAGTCAACACTCCATGTCTATGATTTCTTACAGTCCTTAGAGACTTTTCAAACAAGTTACAATATTCAAATTTCTCAACAAAATATCTCAACAGCCCAATTAAATTCTGAGTTAATGCCCGATTTGAATTTCAGGCATTGATGAAATCTCTTCTGATTGCCTCCACGTGTGTGTTGTCGACCTTGAAGGTGATGCTCCTGCAGCATACTCCCCTGGTTAAAAAAAATTATGGACTCCTGTCTATGAGATCCTGCACTCTCTTTCCATGTTTCAAAATATCAGGTTCTGTGACCCAACTTGCATATTCCATTGGGTGATATTTCCATTTCACCATATACTCGGGATATGTTTTTCTTCTAGTTTTCTTTCCATCTCTCTCCTCAATAGCTCTCTCCATATGAGGTTTCTCTGTTGTGGTTAATTTCTCTTCCCACTGAATTTATTTCTGATCATCTAATTCTCCTGCTTCATCTCTCCTGTAAGGATATAAGTCTGCAACATTGAATATCGAAGATATCCCAACATTTTCTGGAAACTCAATCTCATAAGCATTGGCTGCGAATTTTCTAAGAATCCTGCATGGTCCAAATTTTTTCATCTTTAGATTATTGTACATTCCCCTTGGGAATCTCGCTTTTCTCAAGTGAACTATAACCTCATCTCCAATTTCAAATTGAACTTCTCTTCTCTTTTGATCAACTCTGCTCTTGTATTTCTGGTTGCTATCTTATAGCTTCTCTTTGAATCTGTCATGAAGTTTCTACATTTCTGTTGCAAAATATTCTGCTCCAGCACTTTTGAACTCATCTTGATTCAAATTTCTCAATTCTATAATCCCACTTGGTTGTATACCATACACAATTTCAAATGGACTTTTTCCTATGATCCTGTTCACTGAATTGTTGAATACAAATTCTGCTTGTGCCATAATCTGATCCCATGGTCTACCTTGCTCAGTGACTAAACTTCTCAGTAAGTTTCTGAGACTCATGTCCACTACTTCAGTTTTTCCATCTGTCTAAGGGTGATATGCTAAACTAAAGGATAAGTTCGTTCCCAGCCTCTTCCATAGAGTTATCCAAAAGTGTCCTACAAATTTGGTGTCTCTGTCTGAAACTATGCTCCTTGGCAATCCATGTAGTCTTACTACTTATCTGAAAAATAGATTGGTGATGTGTGTGGCATCGCTTGTCTTATGGCATGGTATGAAATGTGCCATTTTTGAGAATCTGTCCACCACAACAAATATGGAATCACTCCCTTTATTAGTTCTAGGCAATCCCAAAACAAAATCCATACTGACTGCATCCCACAACCTCTTTGGAATTGGTAATGGTTGATACAAACCAATGTTCTATTGACTTCCTTTTGCATACTAACAAATTCTGCATTTGTTCACGAATTTCTTCACTTCTTCTGTCATGTTTGACCAATAATATGAAATATTCATTTGTGCAAATGTCTTGTCGTGACCAAAGTGTCCAGCTAAACCTCCACTGTGTTTTTCTTTCAGCAGGTTGTCTCTCATTGAGCACTTCGGAATACATAATTGTCTCCCTTTGAACAATAATCCATCCTGAATCAAATATTCATTCCATGGGCTTCTATCTCCCAACAAAGAATTCTTGCATGCCTCATAATCTTCTTTGAAATTTGCATCTTCTTTATACATATCCTTGAGGTGTTCGAACCCCAAAGTTTCCACCTGGAATTCCTGTACAATCAAACTTTTTCTGCTCAAAGAATCTGCAACTTTGTTAGTAGTTCCAACAATGTGTTTAACAACAAAAGCAAAATTCTGCATGAATTCTACCCATTTTGCATGTTTCTGATTCAACTTTTCTTGCCTAGCAATAAATTGAAAAGCATGATTATCACTGTACAAGACAAACTCTTTAGGAATTAGATAATGCCTCCATTTTTTCAAAGCTTGAATCACCACATAAAATTCCTTGTCGTACATGGAATACTTTTTCTTGGCGTCATTCAGTTTCTCACTAAAATAAGCAACTAGCTTATTGTCTTGGCTCAAGACTGCTCCAACACCTAATCCAGTTGCGTCACTTCTCACCTGGAATGTTTTTCCAAAATCTGGCAAAACCAGAATTGGCTGCTCTATGATTTTCTCTTTCAACACTTTGAAAAAAAATTCATCTTCCTCTGTCCAACTGAAGGACTTGTGTTTCTTCTTCACAGTGTCTAACATGGGTGCACATATGCCACTGAAATTTCTAATAAATTTTCTATAGAAGCTTGCTAACCCATAAAAACTTCTTACTTCAAATATGTTGCTCGATGATGGCCATTCTCTGATTGCTCTCACCTTTCCTGGGTCCATCTTCAATTCATTTGAAGATATTACAAAACCCAAATATATGAGCTCCTTCTTCATAAAATAACTCTTCTTCATATTTATCAGCAACTTCGCTTTCTATAAGTTTTCCATCACTTTTGTTAGATGCCTTCGGTGTTCTTCTTTTGTCTTGTTGAAAATTAGTATGTCATCCAGATATACTATGACAAATTTTCCAATGAAGTCTTTCAACACTTCATTCATCAACCTCATAAATGTACTTGGTGCATTTTTCAACCGAAACGACATGACCAACCATTCAAACAATCCTTCATTCATATTGAATGTTGTTTTCCATTCATCTCCCTCTCTCATTCTTATTTGATGATATCCGCTCTTCAAGTCTACCTTGGAAAAATAGCTTGCTTTGCTTAAACAGTCCGTCAAATCATCCATCCTCAGTAAAGGAAATCTGTATCTAATGGTTATATTGTTGATGGATCAAGAATCTGTACACATCCTCCATCCTCCATCTTTCTTTGGGCTCAATACAGTCGGTATTGCACATGGGCTTAGGATTTCCCTGACTAACACTTTATCCAACAACTCCTGGACTTGACTCTTGACTTCCTCATTCTCTCTAGGTGTCAACCTATAAGATTCTTTATTTGGCAAACTAGCTCTTAGAATAACGTCAACATGATGGATTATACTCATAATAGGTGGCAATGAGTGTGGTAACTCATCCATCACTATATCATCAAAGTTTTCTAACAATTCCTGGATTTCTATAGGCAAATCTTCTACAGAAGTATTTGTAAGGATAACTCTAGGCTTCCTCACTACAACAAACTTATTTCTTTCTCATTCTTGACTTTTTTTAAGAGCTCCTTCCCACTCATGAGAAGTATGTTTGGACTAGCTTTTGCCTTTTTCTCTTTGTCTTCTATGGGTAACAACATATGTGTCCTACCATTCCTTTCTAGGGTATATGTATTATTTATTCCATTATGAATAACCTTTCGGTCATATTTCCATGGCCTTTCAGATAAAATATGACAGACATCTATAGGAATTACATCACATAATATTTCATCTTTGTAACCTCCCATCTTAAATTCAACTTGGAACTGTTGACTTACCATGACTTGATGCCCTTTCTGCAACTACGATACCTTATATGGATTTGGGTGTGCAATTTTCTTCATCTCCATCTTTCCCAGCATCTCTGTGGATACTAGATTGTCAGTGCTTCCACTATCTATGATCACTTTTCAAACTCTGTCTTTCAACTTGCAAGAAGTTATGAATAGGATTGTTCGTTGAATTAGTTCCTCTGGTTCCTTTTCTGGTTTCTGAAGAAATTTTCTCACCATGAGGTTTCTTCCTCCTTTTTCTTCTTCTACTTCCACATGCTTATCCACTTCAGAAATATGTGATTCTCCGCCTTCTCTTTTTCTATCAAGACATTCCTAAGATTTGTGTCCTTCTTTTCCACGGGTATAGCATTTAACTACGCCTCCTCTGGCTCTTCCTCTTCCTGTACCTCTGGGAAAATAACTTATTCTGCCATGTTGTCCTCCTTTGGAGCTTCCACCCTTCTCATGGTGACTATGCTATTTTTCATCTTCAGGATTTGACTTCCAGAACTTTTCTCTGGTGGCTCCTTTGCCTCTGCTTGTGTTTCCACCTCTGGTTCGTTGGCTTTGCCTCCTGGCCAACTTTTCTTCAACTTTCAAGGCTGCTTGGTAGGCATCCTCAACTTTACTCACAAACATCAGGTTGATGTCCTCTTGGATTTCATATCTCAGCCCATTGATGTATCTGGTTGTCTTCTCATCTTCATTCTCTTTCTGTCCAACCCTGATGTTTAGTTGGTAAAATTATTCAGTGTACTTCTTCACTGATAAAACTCTTTGTTTCAGATTATGCAATCTTCTGTAAATATTGATCTGGTAATCCTTTGGGATAAATTTTTACTTCAACTTAGCTACCATCCTATCCCAGCTTTTAATTTTCTTCTTACCATTTCTTTTGCGTTCGGCTTGTAGTTCATCCCACCATAACATTGCATGGCCTTTCAATCTTGCTACTACATGCTTCACCATCTTGTCTTCTTCGATATATTTGTAATCGAAGTATTTTTCCATGGCACTTACCCAATCCAACAATTCTTCGAATTCCAAATTTCCTTCATACATAGGTACCTCTATCCTTTATCTAGCTCCTATTCTTGAAACAGCTTGTTTCAAGCGAGCTTGTGCAACATCCTCTACTTCATTTTCCTCGACCTTTGCCTCTTCACTTTCATCCTCACAGACATCACCAACATCTAGTTCTCTTCTCTGTTCGGTCTCCATGGCGTCTAATCTCATTATGAGTCACCTCATTTCTTCTTCCATCTCTGCATTCACTTTGCATCTTCTAGGCAAAATGACTTCACTGCGTCACCTACAAACATAAATTAAAAATTTCCTTGATACCACAAATGTCAACAACCTTCCTCATTTTACTTTGTCTGTTGTTTGCAAACCAACTCAAAATATGATCTTTGATACCACTTGATGCAGACCCCCTACCTCACCCTTCAGAAGGGTCCGCGACCACCTGGTCATTGGATTGTTCCTTCTTGTTGAGCTGAAATAGCTGTCTGGTTCCTGCTGGAACCCTTCGAATAGATCCACAGGTCCCTTTGTCCCTGACACTGGCTTTGAGAAGCCCTACATGCACACACCTTTTCGGTGCCCTTCTCCTTTCTGAGCTAACAGACACCTTTGCGTTGACTCCTTTTCTCTCTTGTGACCATGAGATGTGACCCAAGGCTCTAGTCTATGAGCCTTTCTCATTTTGAAAGTTTGGGACTCCTACTTGTGAGCTCTCCCCAACTCCCTATATTTCAAAATGCCAGAACCCAAAAAGGGCCTAACGACTCCTTGGCTCCTCCCTTAATCCTTCTCCACATGACCCTGTCCTGTGGCCTAGGGCTACAATTCCGAGTGCTTCAACTTTCATGATTCGAGGAATCGCAATGCAATGCTCCTCCTTTCCCCTTCAAATCCTCAAAACCTGGATACCCGATACCTCTTCGATCTATGGTCCAGATCTGTCACTTGATCAAAAACCTAGATCAAGTCCTGGTGGTCTCCTTTTTTGGATTTTGTGGAGTCTTCACCTCCCAACTCCCATTGACCAAACTCCCGATGACTTTCAGATCTCTGCCACATGTCCTACAAAATGGACAGTTCTGATCTAACTTTCACAAAATCTCCTTTCTCTATTTTGTCCTAGTCTTCTCCTTCATTTTCCCAGTCCCAAAATGCCGACCAACATCCATGTATCCTCTCTGATGGATAGTTGTAACTCTTAATCACGATCAATGGTCATGATCTTTTCAGGGTGATCAACGGTCATGATCAAATCCCGACATTCTTCCTTTCGACAATTTGGGAGAGTCTTCACTCTCGTCGTCCAGTAAACAAATACCCGGTGGGTTTTAGATCTTCACCACGCGTCACTCTTGATCCAATGGTCGAAATGATTTCAGGATTTCGGTGATCATGAATCCTCTTTTATCACCACCCTTATGCACCTAAGTTCCGAAACCCTGATGGTTTCTGGATATTCGCCACATGTCTTATAACGACACACGATTCTAACACTTTTGGGACTTTGATGAGTCTGTTCCACTTTGCATACACAAGGTTAAACCTGACACACCTTCCTCCAGATCCGATGGCTATCGATCCTCTGTACTAGATCTAACGATCTGTGATGCTACTCCTCCTAAGATTTTCCATCTCTTAGACTTAGAAGGTTTTCTAAGTGTCGAAGACCTCAACCTTCAATTCTTCCCTACTAAAGATCTATACTCAAAATTAATATCCTTCCTAAGCTTTGTCCTCTTTGAAGACTCAACCTCTTACGCATACCTTCTGTTCAAAGATCTCGAATAACTCAGATTCGAGGAATTTTGTTGAAAAGAAAATACCTTGCGCCCGCCTGATGTTCTCTTAGATTATTCCTTCAAAACTTGGACGCTTCTAGCATTTATGAATTCCTTGCACTTGGATCCTCAAGTTCCCTTTGTTCTCTCTCTGAACCCTTCTCTCTGAGTCGTTCTAAGACTCAGTCAATGCACACCTTGCATACACGGTTCGGAAGAGAAACGATTGGAACTGATCCACTTTCGTTATAGCTTCAAAAAATCATCTTATAGAACTCTCATACAAGAATGATAATGAAACAAATACCACATACATAATGAAATATTCATGTAGTCACTGTAATGTCCCCACTTTGGGACATCATCACAGGGCAGAGACTTATGATGACCAGAGTAGCCAGATGGATGTTATAGCGAGTACAGGGGTATTTGAGAGGCATTGTGGGGTTCAGTTGGCATTTATCATCATATTCCATCATTATGAGCCATTCCACACAGGTTGGCTTTGGTTTCGTTCCATTCCGATGATTTCCATGATTTTGACTATTTTGAGCTATAAGTTAATTAAAATCACTGAAGAGGGCATTTTGGGCACATTACTTGGAGGAACCTCTCAGTGTAATATCTCATTGGAATTGGGAGGAGCAACACTACAGGATGGGATGGCTAGAAGTGACTTTCAGTGGCCAGGGAAGCCACAAGGAGAGATAAGGAGATTTTCAGAGGTAAAAAGGTTAACTAGTTAATTAAAGTGATTTAATTAATTAATTAAATATTAATAAAATAAAAGTCACTTTGGAGGGACAAGGTGAGCCAAAAAGGATAAAAGGAAGGCAAGGGCCTCTTCTCATTCATTCATGTGTTTTTATCAGTTTGATATCTGTCTTTAACTAGTGAGCCCATCTCTTGGTGGTTTTGAGGGTTTTGACTTAACAAACCCTAGAGGACGATTCGGTGGTGAAATATTCCACCTAGCTTGTCCCAAGCTTGGTCTCGAAGATGCAATACTCTCCCACACCATTCTAGTTCCAAATATACTCAGTTGTAGGAGGATTCTACATCAGTTTCATGTGCATATAGAGAGAAGGCGAACCAGTTGAGGGATTCCAGCAAGAGGGGGGCACCATCTTTGGAGAGAGATTCGTTGTAGGAGATTGGTAGGACCGTTGAGGATTCTATCACTTGGTTTTTCATTGCAGGGCCTTCGAAATCATATCTAGTGCTTTCTGAGACAGTTTTATGGCTCAGATTATTTCTTGAGCAGTGGGGCGAATTGAAGAGAAGGAGGGCGTTTTTTGAGATCTAGAACTAGTCCGTTTGGAGGGGTTACACTTCAGATCTAACCCCGAGAC
The DNA here is from genome assembly GCA_009831015.1 of Picea engelmannii. Taxonomy (NCBI): domain Eukaryota; kingdom Viridiplantae; phylum Streptophyta; class Pinopsida; order Pinales; family Pinaceae; genus Picea; species Picea engelmannii. The sequence continues at coordinate 738,997 of ML779000.1, read as the reverse complement.
TTTACCTAGTGACTTGGAGTGTCCTGATCTATATTTCTGGAGAGTTTCAGAGCATTTGGAGGCCTCCTTCAGTAGGGCTGAATTATCTAGGGTTTCAGTCATCCAGTGGGGCACACCATTTAGTGGGGGATTTCAGATCTACATAGATTGAGAGGGATCTTAGAGATTTGGTCACCTAGGTTGTTCTTAACATCACCCGATCTATCAGTTGGCATATTTATTAGGGTGATTGGACACTTTTGGTAGCAGGGCTGAATTATCTAGGGTTTCAGTCATCCAGTGGGGTGCACTATTTAGTGGGGGATTTCAAATCTACAAAGATTGAGAGGGATCTTAGAGATTCGATCACCTGGGTTGTTCTTACCATCACCCGATCTATCAGTTGGCATATTTATCAGGGTGATTGGACACTTTTGGCAACAGGGCGGAGTTATTGAGAGTTTCATCCTTCTATTGGAGTGTGGCATTCTTCAGCTGGAGAGTTTGGCATTCAGATCTTCTTGTATTGATCTTCATTTCTCATTCAACCTTTGGAGGCATCTTTTGTATTAGAAGGAGCATTTTGTAGCAACTCTTATCTATTGTCTATCTTCTTGGCCATCTGTTGAGAATTCCAGATTGGCATCTTCATTGTAGCAGGTTTCTCTATTTTATGAATAAAGAAGAATTGAGATGTTTTGGCTTGTCTATCTTATTGCATATAGTTGAGGTATGTTCCATGATTATCTCTTTCTGTTATTTGATGCAAACACACATATAAACACATATAAAAGGTAGATGATCAAACTGTTTTGACGAAATACCTCACTTAGAAAAAGTTTTAAAAAGACACCAAAATAGTGATGATCCTTGCATAATGGCTTGGGATCATTACAGTGGTATCAGAGCTTAGATTCCTGCCAACCAGTGGGGATTAGCAGAGTTACAATAAGATGGATATTCTTATGAGGATTGAGGAGTTTGAAAGGGAATATAAAACCATCAATAATTTCAAATGGCTCATAACATTCCAATAGTTCCTATCCTATAAAAATCCTAGTTGGAGCAAAAAGAAGATTGCAGGTGGGCTCAAGGCAATTGAGGAAATTAGAGCGGCCTTTGTGTCGAATACCACACCCACTAGGAGGGAAAAACAGAGAAACCCCACACCCAGTAGGAGCATGCAACGTTGCTACAGTTTCAAGGTGCCTTGGGAACCTGATCATAGGTGTAGGGGTAAGGGTAAGAAGAATATTGTTGAGGTACGAGAGGACAGTGATGATGAGGCATGTGAGGATGGATCGATTGAGCCTTATTTGGGGTAGTCCGATGATGATAGTGACTCTTTCACAGAGGCTAGTGATAGTCACTCTACCTCAGAGGATAGTGATGATGACTCTTGCATAGAGGCCAGTGGTGCTTGCATGCTTGAGGAGAAGGATGACCCTTATGTAGTGGATAGGCAGCTGGATGGACAGGATGATAGCTCCAGTGTATCAGCAGACATATCACACACGATTGATGACCTTACGCCTCAACAGTGTGGTGACACTGGTGAGGATTCACACGTGTTAGAACCTAGAAATGATGAGCTTCCTATGGGGGTTGTGGCACATCTATCACCTATTCAGACACCCATGATAGCCACGTCACATGAGGAGATCAGTGGCATGAAAGGTATGATGGATGAGCTTAGTGTGAGGGATGCACACCATGGAGAGGTAGACCCACAGGTCCAGGAGGAGGTACAGGACGTACAGAGAGCTGACCTCACACATGCAGGTCAGCTAGAGGAGATGGAGTCACAACTATTGGAGACTCCATTGGTTGAGCAGGTTGCATAGGCTGATAGATTGATGGAGAAATTACTTCCAGGATCAACTTGCATTGATGAGGATGCACTCTTTAGTATTCAGGATGACCATAGCATGTGTTTGGACATAGCTATATGGAATCCAGGCGCAGATGATAGTAGCAGGTTGAGTGCACAGGAGGATACAACTGCTCATACAGGTTATAGTGTGATTCAGAGGGAGATAACACCTAGTGATGGGGTGCAGTGGCATACAGGAGTACCCAACAACAAAGTAGACAATGGACAATTCAACACTTCATCGTATGCAGAGAGTGTTTTTGGGGATTCTAGAGTTGGCACTAGCAAGACTGACACTAGTAGTGAGGGTTCTGAGATGGCACCTCAGCATGACCATGATCAAGGGTCACACCACTTAGTAGCATAGTTGAGAGTTAGTGAGACTATGATCAGGGAAGCCACTATAAGTATTGATGACATGCATGTAGTGATGGCATATTACTATTGGAGAGAATTAGCAGCACAGGGTAGCTCAGATGGAGGATTTTCCATGGATGATTTTCACACTCTCCAGGAGAGAGTGTCTATGATGAGGACTGACTACCAACAGTTGTTGATAGACAAGGATTATCTACTGAGGGTTGGTGAGATGTATCATGAGGCTCTGAGGAAGCAAGAGTTGGACATGGACCGAATCACTCACGAGTTGGAGAGAACTCAAGGATTCTTGAGAGGCACACAGGCCGCTCCTCAAGAATCAGAGTCTAGATCAGATGAGTCTCTTGAGGAGATCCATCATAGATCCACTTCATCTTTCTCAGTGGACACTCAGACGTATCAGTCAATCACGTTGATAGAGGATGTTGATGATCTAGCAGAGGAGCACCAGTTGATGGGGGACACTTCCATTTCTGTCTTGGGAGTGGTTGACCTCAATGTAGAGGATGATCCAACAGCACACCCTAGATCTATGATGCGGCATGAGTCTATGGGAGACGACATGAGTATGCTAGAGAATATAGTGATGAGTGATAGTTCACAAAGACATGTCAAGATGTATGATGAGATTCAGAGGGGTATACTGTCGTACAGAGAGGAGACACACCTAGGGGAGTATGCAGATGTCACTCATTTGCAACAGGACATATTCATGGGGGATCACCTTCATCATTTCAGCAACTGCATGAGAAATGAGAGGGGGAGGTTGGTTGACCAACAGTTAGATTCATTACTTCCGGTTGTATTGGATGGTTGGGATTCAGTGATGACCACAGGAGAGCATCTATCATGGATATCGATGGAAGAGCTTCTGGTCGAATCCTTGGGATTGACCAAATCATGTGACAACTCCCAGTCCTATAGTCAGCTACAGATATGTTTTTTATCCTTTTATGACACATTTATCATTGACAGGAGCATGAGGAGGATAGCAGATGAGCAAAGAGGGCTTCTGAAAGTGATTAGTCTCACACAGGAACAAATAGAGGAGATTGGAAGTGATAAAATTCCAAGTTTTCTATGGGACCCATGAGTCCATTTTGTCAGCACGATGTTCATGTTGACCCAGGTTGCACCAGAAAGCCACACACTCCACCTTGGTTGGGTTTAGAGTGGGTATGCAGGTACTTGTTCTATGGGGCGAGACCTTTCCTTCCACTTGATAATTATGATAGGGCATGGAGATGTTTGGGTAGTTACTTCTTCTACAGAGACGTCTATATAGATACAGTTTCTGCATAACAGGTCTAGTGGTCACAGGTATTTCAGTTTGAGGATCCGAGAGAGGAGGATTCATGATGTATGCAGGGGGCAGACAGTCATGGTCAGAGCAGTGCAGTTTCAGCATGAGGATCTGTGACCGAGGTTAGCATGGGACCCAGGGATTACAGGATTGAGCAGTTCATTGACCGACAGGGGTGAGTGGACCATTGTAGGGGAAAGTTATTCTAACTTCCCATTGATCTTCAGTGTCGAGAGGAGCGCATTTCTTGCGGGTGCCTCACAGAGGTCTTGCATCACCTCGGTCAGACATCAACATGTGCAGTTGATGGAAGTCGTGTGGATCTTGGTAGAGATTTGGAGGATGGACTCATTTCGAGATGAGGCCATGTGTCATATGCAGGAGGTTCACAGGGTTGATATCTTTTAGGACTATGCTTCGCAGAGTATTGCAGTTCACTTCCTGATATGTGATCCAGGGGGTGGAGTGCACTATTGTTCGTCTTTTGAGGGGTTCTACTGTGTATCCCACAGGTGGACATGGGATCCTAGAATTTTAGTTGAGTGGATTTCGATATTGCTTGAGGACAAGCAATTTTCTAGCAGGGAGGACTGTAATGTCCCCACTTTGGGACATCATCACAGGGCAGAGACTTGTGATGACCAGAGTAGCCAGATGGATGTTATAGCGAGTACAGGGGTATTTGAGAGGCATTGTGGGGTCCAGTTGGAAATTATCATCATATTCCATCATTATGAGCCATTCCACACAGGTTGGCTTTGGTTTCGTTCCATTTTGACGATTTCCATGATTTTGACTATTTTGAGCTATAAGTTAATTAAAATCACTGAAGAGGGCATTTTGGGCACATTACTTGGAGTAACCTCTCAGTGTAATAGCTCATTGGAATCGGGAGGAGCAGCACTACAGGATGGGATGGCTATAAGTGACTTTCAGTGGCCATGGAAGCCACAAGGAGAGATAAGGATATTTTCAGAGGTAAAAAGGTTAATTAATTAATTAAAGTGATTTAATAAATTAATTAAATATTAATAAAATGAAAGTCACTTTGGAGGGACAAGGTGAGCCAAAAAGGATAAAAGGAAGGCAAGGGCCTCTTCTCATTCATTCATGTATGTTTATCAGTTTGATATCTCACTTTAGCTAGTGAGCCCATCTCTTAGGGGTTTTGAGGGTTTTGACTTAACAAACCCTAGAGGACGATTCGACGGTGAAAGATTCCACCTAGCTTGTCCCAAGCTTGGTCTCATAGATGCAATACTCTGCCACACCATTCTAGTTCCATATCTACTCAGTTGTAGGAGGATTCTACATTAGTTTCATGTGCAGATAGAGAGTGGGCGCACCAGTTGAGGGATTCCAGCAAGAGGGGCGCACCATCATTGGAGAGAGATTCGTTGTAGGAGATTGGTAGGTCTATTGAGGATTCTATCATTGTGTTTTCATTGAAGGGCCTTGAACATAAAATCTACTACTTTCTGAGACAATTTTATGGATCAGATTATTTCTTAAGCAGTGGGGCGAATTGAAGAGAAGGAGGGTGTTTTTTGAGATCCAGATCTAGTCCGTTTGGAGGGGTTACACTTCATATATCACCCTGAAACTTTACCTAGTGACTTGTAGTGTCTCGATCTATATTTCTGGAGAGTTTCAAAGCATTTGGAGGCCTCCTTCAGCAGGGCCAAATTATCTATGGTTTCATTCATCTAGTGGGGCGCACCATTCAGTGGGGGATTTCAGATCTACAGAGATTGAGAGGGATCTTAGAGATTCGTTCACCTGGGTTTTTCTTACTATCACCTGATATATCAGTTGGCATATTTATTAGGGTGATTGGACACTTTTGGCACCAGGGCCGAACTATCTAGGGTTTCAGTCATCCAGTGGAGCGAACCATTCAGTGGGGGATTTCATATCTACAGAGATTGAGAGGGATCTTGGAGATTCGATCACCTAGGTTTTTCTTACCATCACTCGATCTATCAGTTGGCATATTTATCAGGGTGATTGGACACTTTTTGCAACAGGGCCGAGTTATTGAGGGTTTCATCCTTCTATTGGAGCGTGGCATTCTTAAGCTGGAGAGTTTGGCATTCAGATCTTCTTGTATTGATCTTCATTTCTCATTCAGCCTTTGGAGACATCTTTTGTATTAGCGGGAGCGTTCTGTAGCAGCTCTTATCTATTGTCTATATTCTTGGCCATCTGTTGAGCATTCTCGATCGACATCTTCATTGTAGCAGGTTTCTCTATTTTATGAATAAAGAAGAATTGAGATGTTTTGGCTTGTCTATCTTATTGCATATGGTTGAGGTATGTTCCATGGTTATCTCTTTCTGTTATTTGCTGCATACAAACATATAAACACATCTAAAAGGTAGATCAACAAAGTGTTTGACGAAATACCTCACTTAGAAAAAGTTTTAAAAAGACACCAAAACAGTGTTGATTCTTGCATAATGGCTTGGGATCATTACAGTGGTATCAGAGCTTAGATTCTTGCCAACCAGTGGGGATTAGCAGAGTTACAATAAGATGGATATTCTTATGAGGATTGAGGAGTGTGAAAGGGAATATAAAACCATCAATAATTTCAAAGGGCTCATAACATTCCAATGCTTCCTATCCTATAAAAATTCTAGTTGGAGCAAAAAGAAGATTGTAGGTGGGCTCAAGGCAATTGAGGAAATTAGAGCAACCTTTGGGTGGAATACCACGCCCACTAGGATGGAAAAACAGAGAAACCCCACACCTTGTAGGAGCATGCAACGTTTCTACAGTTGCAAGGTGCCTTGGGAACCTGATCATAGGTGTAGGGGTAAGGGTAAGAAGCATATTGTTGAGGTACGAGAGGACAGTGATGATGAGGCATGTGAGGATGGATAGATTGAGGCTTATTTGGGGAAGTCCGATAATGATAGTGACTCTTTCACATAGGATAGTGATAGTGACTCTACCTCAGAGGATAGTGATGATGACTCTTGCACAGAGGCTAGTGGTGCTTGCATGCTTGAGGAGGAGGATGGCCCTTGTGTAGTGGATAGGTAGTTGGATGGACAGGATGATAGCACCAGTGTATCAGCAAACATATCACATACCATTGATGACCTTATGCCTTAGCAATGTGGTGACACTAGTGAGGAGTCACACGTGTTAGCACCTAGAGATGATGAGATTTCTATGGGGTTTGTGGCACGTCTATCACCTGTTCATACACCCATGATAGCCACGTCACATGAGGAGATCAGTGACACGATAGGTATGATTTATGAGCTTAGTGTGAGGGATGTACACCATGGACAGGTAGACCCACAGGTCTAGGATAAGGTACAAGACATACAGAGAGTTGACCTCACACATACAGGTCATCTAGAGGAGATGGAGTCACAACTATTGGAGACTCCATTGGTTGAGCAGGTTGCACAGGCTGATAGATTGATGGAGCACTTACTTCCAAGATAGACCTGCATTGATGAGGATGCACTCTTTAGTATTCAGGATGACCATAGCATGTGTTTGGACATAGCTATATGGGATCCAGGCGCAGATGATAGTAGCAGGTTGAGTGCCCAGGAGGATACAACTGCTCATACAGGTTACAGTGTGATTCAGAGGGAGATAGAACCTAGTGATCGGGTTCAGTGGCATACAGGTGTACCCAGCAACATAGTAGACAGTGGACAATTCAACATGTCATTGTATGCAAAGAGTGTTTTTGGGGATTCTAGAGTTGGCACTAGCAGGACTGACACTAGTAGTGAGGGGTCTGATATGGCACCTTAGCATGACCATGATTAGGGGTCACACCACTTAGTAGAAAAGTTGAGATTTAGTGAGACAATGATCAGGGCAACAACTAGACATATTGATGACATGCATGCAGTGATGGCATATTACTATTGGAGAGCATTAGTGGCACAGGGTAGCTCAGATGGAGGATTTTCCATGGATGATTTTCACACTCTCTGGGAGAGAGTGTCTATGATGAGGAATGACTACCAACAGTTGTTGATAGACATGGATTATCTACTGAGGGTTGGTGAGATGTATCATGAGGCTCTGAGGCAACAAGAGTTGGAGATGGACCGAATCACTCACGAGTTGGAGAGCACTCAAGGATTCTTGAGAGGCACAGAGGCTGCACCTCAAGAATCAGAGTCTAGATCAGATGAGTCTCTTGAGGAGACCCATCGGAGATCCACTTCATCTATCTCAGTGGACACTCAGATGTATCAGTCAATCACGTTGATAGAGGATGTTGATGATCTAGCAGAGGAGCACCAGTTGATGGGGGACACTTCCATTTCTATCTTGGGAGTGGTTGACCTCCATGTAGAGGTTGATCGAACAACACACCCCAGATCTATGATGCAGCATCAGTCTACGGAAGATGACATGAGTATGCCGGAGCATATAGTGATGAGTGATAGTTCACAAAGACATGTTGAGATGTATGATGAGATTCAGAGGGGTATAGTGCCTTGCAGGGAGGAGACACACCTAGGGGAGTATGCAGATGTCACTCATTTGCAACAACACATAGTTGTGGGGGAACACCTTCACCATTTCAGCAGCTGCATGAGAGATGAGAGGGGGAGGTTGGTTGACCAACAGTTAGATGGGTTACTTCTGGTTGTATTGGATGGATGGGATTCAGTGATGACCACAGGAGAGCATCTATCATGGATACCAATGGAAGAGCTTCTGGTCGAATCCTTGGGATTGACCAAATCATGTGACAGCTCCCAGTCCTACAATCAGCTACAGATATGTTTGTTATCCTTTTCTGACACATTTATCATTGATAGGAGCATGAGGAGGATAGCAGATGAGCATAGAGGGCTTCTGACAGTGATTAGTCTCACACAGGAGCATTTAGAGGAGATTGGAAGTGATAAAATTCCAAGTTTGCTATGGGACCCATGAGTCCATTTTGTCAGCACGATGTTCATGTTGACTTAGGTTGCACTAGAAAGCCACACACTCCACCTTGGTTGGGTTTGGAGTGGGTCTGCAGGAACTTGTTCTATGGGGCATGACCTTTCCTTCCACTTGATCATTATGATAGGGCATGGAGATGTTTGGGTAGGTACTTCTTCTACAGAGACGTCTATACAGATACAGTTTCTGGACAACAGGTCCAGTGGTCACAGGTATTTCAGTTTGAGGATCCCATAGAGGAGGATTCAGGATGTATGTAGGGGGTAGACAGTCATGGTCAGAGTAGTGCAGTGTCAGCATGAGGTTCTACGACAGAGATTAGCATGGGACCCAGGGATTACAAGATTGAGCAGTTCATTGACTGACAGGGGGGAGTGGACCATTGCAGGGGAAAGTTATTCTAACTTCCCATTGATCTTCAGTGTCGAGAGGAGCGCAGCGCTTGCAGGTGCCTCACGAAGGTCTTGCATCACCTCGGCCGGACATCAACATGTGCAGTTGATGGAATTCGTGTGGATATTGGTAGATATTTGGAGGATGGACTCATTTCGAGATGGGGCCATGTGTCATATGAAGGAGGTTCACAGGGTTGATATCTTTCAGGACTATGCTTCACAGATTATTGCAGTTCACTTCCTGATATGGGATCCAGGGGGTGGAGTGCACTATTGTTCATCTTTCGAGGGGTTCTACTATGTATCCCACAGGTGGACATGGGATCCTATCATTTTAGTTGAGTGGATTTGGCTATTGCTTGAGGACAAGCAATTTTCAGTAGGGAGGACTGTAACGTCTCCACTTTGGGACATCATCACAGGGCAGAGACTTATGATGACCAGAGTAGCCAGATGGATGTTATAGCGAGTACAAGGGTATTTGAGAGGCATTGTGGGGTCCAGTTGGCATTTATCATCATATTCCATCATTATGAGCCATTC
>ML779000.1:707148-723071 GCA_009831015.1 Picea engelmannii | reverse complement strand
CTCCCACACCATTCTAGTTCCAGATCTACTCAGTTGTAGGAGGATTCTACATCAGTTTCATGTGCAGATAGAGAGAGGGTGCACCAGTTGAGGGATTCCAGCAAGAGGGGCACACCATCTTTGGAGAGAGATTTGTTGTAGGATATTGGTAGGGTCGTTGAGGATTCTATCACTTGGGTTTTCATTGCAGGGCCTTGGACATCAGATCTAGTTCTTTCTGAGACAGTTTTATGGCTCAGATTATTTCTTGAGCAGTGGGGCGAATTGAAGAGAAGGAGGGCGTTTTTTGAGATCTAGATCTAATCGTTTGGAGGGGTTACACTTCAGATTTGACCCTGAGACTTTACCTAGTGACTTGTAGTGTCTCGATCTATATTTTTGGAGAGTTTCAGAGCATTTGGAGGCCTCCTTCAGCAAGGCCGAATTATCTAGGGTTTCAGTCATCTAGTGGGGCGCACCATTCAGTGGGGGATTTTAGATCTACAGAGATTGAGAGGGATCTTAGAGATTCGATCACCTGGTTTGTTCTTACCATCACCCGATCTATCAGTTGGTATATTTATTATGGTGATTGGACACTTTTGGCAGCAGGGCCAAATTATCTAGGGTTTCAGTCATCCAGTGGGGCGCACCATTCAGTGGGGGATTTCACATCTACAGAGATTGAGAGGGATCTTGGAGATTCGGTCACCTGGGTTGTTCTTACCATCACCCGATCTATTAGTTGGAATATTTATCAGGGTGATTGGACACTTTTGGCAATAGGGCCGAGTTATTGAGGGTTTCATCCTTCTATTGGAGCATGGCATTCTTCAGCTAGAGAGTTTGGCATTTATATCTTCTTGTATTGATCTTCATTTCTCATTCAGCCGTTGGAGGCATCTTTTGTATTAGAGGGAGCATTCTGTAGCAACTCTTATCTATTGTCTATCTTCTTGGCCATCTGTTGAGCATTCCAGATCGACATCTTCATTGTAGCAGGTTTCTCTATTTTATGAATAAAGAAGAATTGAGATGTTTTGGCTTGTCTGTCTTATTGCATATGGTTGAGGTATGTTCCATGGTTATCTCTTTCTGTTGTTTGTTTCATACACACATATAAACACATCTAAAAGGTAGATCAACAAAGTGTTTGACGAAATACCTCACTTAGAAAAAGTTTTAAAAAGACACCAAAATAGTGATGATCCTTGCATAATGGCTTGGGATCATTACAGTCACATTCAGATGAACACAGTCCAGTTTCGGACAACTTTCATCTATTCTATTCATTCATAAAAATGAAAAATACACATGGTGTTCCTCTTCTCTATTCTACTCTTGTTCTACTACAATCCTTTCATACTCTATTATATATATCTCTATTACAAATTGAAAATCTGAATATCTAAGGACTGGCTTAGTGCACTCTCTCGTCTTGTTCTGAAATATATCATTTCAAACTTAAAATTGTTACCTACTCTGCCTCATTACAATAACTACTAATTACTATCAGACAGAGTCAACACTCCATGTCTGCGATTTCTTATAGTCCTTAGAGACTTTTCAAACAAGTTACAAGATTCAAATTTCTCAACAAAATATCTCAACAACCCAATTAAATTATGAGTTAATGCCCGATTTGAATTTCAGGTGTTGCGGAAATCTCTTCTAATTGCCTCCATGTGTGCATTGTCGGCCTTGAAGGTGATGCTACCGCATCAATGAGGAAGCCACAGATGAGACCAATCAATAGAGAAATAACCTTGAAGTTTATATGACCAGTATCTTCTTAAGATAAAACTGTAACTCTCTGGACAAATATGTCTGTAGTTTGATGAAACCTAGGGTCAAATGATAGTCTGATTAAAACATCTCTAAGTTCACCCTTCACTTTAAAATTTGTCCTATCTAATTGTGTGATCCTGGTTTTTGTTATTTGTGGAACAACATTTATATTTTGGAAAATGGAAAAAAGGCATGATATTAGAAGAGGCACTTGAATCTGCTAAACAATTATGTACATTGAAATTAAAATTTTCATATGTGACCAGAAAAGGTGGTACCTGAGATTTTGAAAAGGCGTTTGTGCTTGTTGCAATTATAGTTGTTGTTATCTCCACTTTGTGTATCTCTTGTGCATCATTTTTAGGGATTAGGATTTTAGCAGCATTGACAATTCCCTTTTGAGTATCATGAGGTTTGAAAGCATCACATAGGATCTCACATTATTCTGTTAAAGAAAATATATTGAGCATGGAAATATTAGTTTTTGTTTTCTTCATGTCTTCAATTACATTGCAGTCAATATTGTTGATAGAATGAGAAGATTTTTTCTCAAATATTTTTCCATTATCTATTATCAAGTTGATCTTAGTGTCATTCCTTGTTGATCCAAATGTTCTTGGTTTATCTTTGTTTTCTAAGATGATTTTTGTAGTTTTATTATTATTTTTCCATGTGATCACGTCAAATTTTTTTGGGAGGACAAGGGGGTGTTATTTTCCTAAGAGAGATGTTATATTCTTTGGAGGAAGGAGTGTTAGGTACTTCACCTTTGTTGCATAAGTTATAACCTTTTATATCAACAACTTTAACAACATGCATGTATCCAACAAAGATTTCCTCTATCTTCTCATCGCTTGGTTCTTAACACTAGTTCCAAAAGGGCATAGTATATTTTGGGGGAGTTTCATCAATAAAATCAGTAGGAGCATGTGCATGGATGTCATCATCCAAACTTTGTTGATATAGAAACCAATTTATCACTAGGGTTATAGAGTTGACCCATTGAGGGCATGTTTGTTCTAGGTGATTCTGCTAATGATAAGAACACAAATTATCATTATTGAAACTATCTATGTTGAAAGCAATCTATGGTGGTTTAGGTGGTTGTGGTAGGTTATCCAGTTTATTAAAGTATGGGTGGAAAGTTCGTAGCTTCGATGATCCTTGATCGACATTCTTTTTAAGGTCCACAACTTCATTAGATAACTTCTTAACCATTTTGAGAACATTGTCAATGTCCTTTAACTCCTTATCAAGAAGTTTAGCTAATAGAAAACATTTATGTATACCTGAATTAGTTTCTTCGTAATGTCGATGTTGAGCATATGCATATAACTCCATTTCCACAATCTCGACTTCATCAAATTTGAGTGTTAATGTGTTTCTATTAGATCATTTTACAAACATCCCTATGGAAGGGATTAATGCATATGTGTAATCTTCAATAGCTAATGAATGAACGAGGGCTACATCATGAAGAAACTTTATAAAAACATTAAGAAATATTTGGTTAAAGTACTTTACTCTTTCCCTCTTCTCCATTCTGATATCCCCTAATTCATTATGTAGAGACACAATTTTTTTTCTTTCTCCAAATTTTCTTATTGACATCCTTTTGAAATTGTCCCAGTCAGTAATAGACCCAGAAGGTAATATGAAGTACCAAGTAGAGGATTTCTTGGAAAAGGTGTAAGGAAATATCCTGCACACTATGTCATCATGTTCGACACCTAGAAGATGTATGGATAAAAAAAATTATTCACATGATCTTCCAGGGATCCAGGTTTGTTTGGGTCAAATTTTTGGAGGAGCTTATCAAATTTCCTTGGGATTTCATGAAACTCTCCAACCATATTGAGAGCTCCTTGGGCCCTCCATCAAGGTATAACTTCTTTGTGGTTAATATTCCCCCCCATTAATTGTTCTATGGTCATTTTTGATTATTCACCTTCGAATTCTTCTTTAGGTTCAATAAAGAAATGTGCATCCCTGCTCAAAGGTACTGGAATTTATTGTAAAGAAGTTTCAATGAGGTTTTCTACGAAGTTAATGTAAAAATTGCAATCTGTGTTGGGATATTCTACACAGGTTTCTTTCCTCCTACGGATCTCAGAGGCTGTTGGTGGTTTTCCAGGAATCTTTGCGTAAACATGTGTAATTCTATAGGTTTATTGGATCTCTTCCTGTGGTATGTCAAAACACGTCTCAGTATGTATTTCAGGACTACCAAAAGAAGTTCTAAAATTAGGCTTTGAGTCCTCGTAGATAAATTATTTTTTAGACTCGAATCGAGGAAATAAGGTGGTTTGGGGTTCAATATTACTTGTTGAAGAGTGATTTTGGTTATTGTTCAGCTCATGTATATAATCCAAAAAAGATATCCACCTTCTAGTGCCAATTCTGTTGACGGGTCCAAATTCTCCCAACAACAGCAAGGGGTTCTCCCCATTACATAATCCCAGCTAGACTATACATTGTTTGGATTAGGAGACCCATATGACATTTGACCTAAATGGAATTTATTACTATTTTTAGGGGTTTTTGTTCGATCATGGACCAGTTTGTGAATGAGGGTGGGTGATGAGTGGATATGTAGTGTAAAGATGTATATAAAGAATATGTATGAAATGCAAGCTAAATTAACACTAATCTACTCTAACCTATCTTAGCTAGGAGCTTACTAAAGTAACAAGTGAGTGGTAAGTTGAAACCAAATCCTACACTACTTCTACATAGATAATTGGGATAAAAGAGAAAGATCATACACAAGTGTATACAAATACATATAACCAAAGTAGTCTAGATTACAATAATGCATACATTAACAAGCCACAAATCTTAATGCATTAAGATATTTAAAGAAATACTTTAAAATGGAGAATCACACAGATTGTATGAGAATTAATATATAGCAACATATCATTCTTAAAGTCCATAGGAACAGTGTCCATGTTGAACATAAATAGTTCTCAGCTAATATATGTTCATACACAAGGATTCCTTCTATCACAACTAACCCTCAGGGATTCTCAATATTCATGAACAAAGTATATGTCCTTGAATCACTTCTTGAGTCTATACATTGCTTGAAAATCCAAAAAACCGTCCTTTACAAATGAGCTGCTATCTTATTTCATACAAAAATTTGTAACTCCCATGCGTCCTTTCTTCTTCTTCTTGAATAGGAAGTTACAAAACAATTCATCTTCACTTTACTAATGACAATTGTGCATAAAGGGGAAAAATTTATAGTAGTTAGGAAAAGGATGAAATAAAGGGAAGGTATCATGTCGTTTACCTATGAACTTTTTCTTCTGAGATAGGTCGTCTAAACTTCCAGCTGGTCATAGAGTGACTCGATATTCATGTATGTTAGTTTCTCTAATCTTGCCTTCTTCATAGAAATATTGTCATCGAGGGTTCCCATATCCTTCTCTAATTTTTTCACAAAATCTTGCACCATCGTATGAAGCTTTACTGGTCGTAGCAAATGATGATAAAAAAGTATGGTGGAGATAAAAGTAGTTACTTCAAGTATTTATTTCATATAATTTGTGTTGTCTTGAATGACATTTATCATTTATTTTCTTACTAGGTTCCTCCCAAGCTCATATAATCCTGGGAGGAAACCATTTCTGATCAATTCTTAAGCAACTTTATGGATCCTTGAACATACTACCATAGATTTGATTACTTCTCTAGTAGCACATTGTCCTATCTGTTGGAAATGATCCAATGAGTACAAATCAGTCTTTCTCCCATATTTTGATGACCTATATATCTAATGAGGCACATCATGATTTTCCTTTATCCATCTATCTATGTCAGATATACCTTCATGGATAGTGTTGTGTTGTGCCATATTTATTTGTATCTGGTTGTTTTGGTTGATTACTATTGCAGCCACATTTTGGAAGATGTGTCGATGGGCGTACATGTAAATAACGAAACCTTCCAAGTCATTTATAACCTTCTCGACATTGACTTTGAATATTTGGAGGCTTCTTTCATAAACATTTATTTGTCAAATCTTTTCCTTGAGTTCTCTGATCCTTAAATCCTTCTCTTCATTTTGTTTTCATAACTTGTGTACTTATCTATATTGACATCCATGAATGTAGAACCAACTCTAGTTGTTTCCACTGGTTCATCTCTAACATCTCCCCTGATTGGTACCTAAGTGATAATTGATATAGGGAACTTCAACTGGTTGAAATGGCTCCCAGAGTTCAAGGCCTAAGCCATTATCTATTGTATCTATCTTTGTGCCTGCGGTAGATGTTCTTGGGATATATAAATCCATGAGGCATGGGTCATCCCATATACTCTATGCATTTTTCTTCTTCCTTTCTTCCTCAATAGATTTTTCGGTCACTTCCTTTGTTGGTTTATCTTCTAGTTCTATTGCTAGTGTTGCTACTTCTTCCAACTCTTTTTTCTCTTTCTGCAACAACTTTTGCTTCAGCTATAGCTTTGGATTTTTCTTTGTCAACCTCAAATTTTTGTTTCTTCTTGGTGTCATTCCTCTTTTTTAACACATTTTATTTATCTCCCATCCTTTTATCTACTATAATTTCTTCCTCCTCCTCGGTAGATCATGAATGAGTTGAGACAGTGATGGGAAAAGATCTCCTAGATTCCTCTTGTTCTACTTTTTTTCTATATGCCTCTCTTTCTACTTGTTCGTCGGTGATCCTTCCCTTTGGATCGAAACGCCTGTTGAAAATGACTTCATCATATTTTTTGGCATTTTTTTGCACCTCCTCTTCTTCTCAAAGATCAATAGTGTATTTATAAGAAAACTTGATTCTATTGAATTGCTCCCTAATGATATTTCTAGGATTGTGTCTTATGAATATCTCTTCTCTAAAGTGATAGGAAAGTAAGATGTCTACCTGTAGTTAGGATTGTTTGGTATTCTCGAAGAAATAGTTGTTAATGTACAGTGCTAGTGGGGGCTAAATTTATTTCTTCAACCTGTACAACATTCCTCCAACCCCATGTATAATAATCTGGTATTCTACCTCCTGATGGATGAGACTTTTATGTACAAACCATGGAAGTAGGTGAGGTGGATTCATCATCCCATATACTCTTATATAAGTTTCGTTCTCCATGAGGTACCAATCCCAGATCCTTCTTATGACTACTATTTATTTTTCTGTCTTATAAGGGGGAGTAGTGAAAAAGATGAACTCATATAAGGGAGCAAGTAACTATTCACAAATCCTTTGGTACTCCACATGGTATTTGTGCTCTTAGAGAACCTTGCAATATATGTGGATTGTGGGGTCAACAGGAAACCAACTCCACCCAATACTAGAGTACATGTGATCCATACAGATTATGTCTAGAAGGTATGAGGACATATGGAAGCTAGAGAACATTCCTGGTTGTGCTTTCCTTATTGTGGAAATGGTAGAAATGATATTTTCGAACAATATGTCTACCCAATTGAATGAAACCCCTGCATATGCATAGAAATAAATTAGAGGCATATATGATTAGGGGAACTGAATTGCGTCGAGTTCCCTGCATAACCTGCACACCATGGCCACCAAATATTGGTATGGATTCCTTAAGGAAACTGTAGGGTACTGAATCTTAGGTATATATTTCAACTTCCTATCTTTCATATACCATTTAGGGAACATGTCGTTTAGTGTAAACTCAAACTCACTAAGAATTTTACCATCCAAATTTATTTTCCCTTCTTAAATTTGAGAACATTTGGCTAAAAGATGTAGCCTAAAAGAAGCAATAGGTTATTTTAGTGCATTGCATACATAGCTACTAGTTATATCGATGTTCCTCAAAATATAGGAAATAGAATCTATGCAAGGGAAAACCATTGGGTGTGTTTCTACCCTGAAGATCCCTAATTTTTTGATATTTTTGAATGCCTGAAGTTCATTGGGATCTTCTGCTTCTGTAGAGAAATTTGACTTCTTAAACATGTAGTATAATTCTCCCCACTTCCATGTTTCTCCATTCTTTTCCAAAATTCCACCATATCGTCGTATGTAGACCCAACAATTTCTACTTCTCCTATTTACTGGGAGCTTCGAGAGGGATCAGATCTGAATTTTTCATCACACTATATCGTTGACATGTCTGAACCTGCAAAAATGATAAGTTTAGGGCATACCGTGATATTTGAAATACAAGTAAATGATTGAAAATATTAGAAGAGTCAATGAAATTATAGCATGCTTCCCTCCGAGGATGTCAGGGTACTATTAGGAAATGCTTAAACACATTGGTGACACTTGGAGGGGAAAGGATATATATTAGTCTAGAAACAACAATAAATCAGAGGTGAAAAGATTAAATTCTCCCATACAGGTCGGAGAAGTTAGTATTAAGTGTTCCAATAAAGTGGAAAAAAGAGTGGTGATCAGAAAAGTTAAGGAAAAATCATGCATTCACATTGGAGGAGTTAGTAAAAACTCCTAAGATGAGGTTGGAGGATTTAATCCATACTTCTCTGATAAGTCATCGAAAAGGTTTACCATAAGATTTCAAGGTTTGAGAAAATCAACGACGTTGGATGTAACTCGTCTGATCATATCAGAGGAGTTGAAAGTAACTCCTCTGTTATGGTCGAAGGCATTATAACGAATTCTTTCGATTTGTGTGGGAAATTGTTGGTAACTCCTTTGAACGCACTAGAGGAGTTAGTAATAACTCCCCCAATGTGTTCGAAGAAGTTAATTTCAGTGTTTCAGAAATTAAAACTCTCAAGAAGTTTTTGTGCATAAAGAATGAGAGATTCAGGAGTGAAATCGAGGACTAGTTTAAAGGTTGAAAGACCCTTGGAACTCTTCGAATCAAAACCTATACACAAATACCAGATCTTTGTGTAATATTTAAAAGAGTTCTCAAAAAGAAATTTGGTCGTAATGCAGGAAAGAGGCATCTTCTTGGTCATTACCGTCATCGAGAGAGTAAGAGTAAGGGGGAGGTAAGGAACTGGTACAAGTTCTTTGTCGGGCTAACCAGGGGCATGGAAGTGGAAGGAACTGACTAAGTGAGAAAATGAAAAAAAAAGAAAAGCAAAATGGGAGGTAAGAAATCAAATGAAATCCTAACCCTAAGCATAAAACAATAGAGAGGAAAAGATTCCCTTACTTGGATCTTAGATCCATGTGATTGGTAAAGATAAGTCGAAATATAGAATGAGATAGATCAACATGTTTTAACCTTGGGATTCCTTCTTACTCAAAATATCTTGATCGGATAACAATAACATTTCCTACATTCTGTTTATATATCCAAAAGGTTGTTTTGGCATTAAGTGGGGTAGGTGGGGTTGTTGAAGTTAGAATTTTGAAGGACAAGTTCTCCGATAATATCAGAAGCGATGAGAGAAACTCCTTTGATATGAATCGTAGGAGTTAAATTTAACTCTTATTATTCATATCGGAGGATTGTTTCTCTAACTTGCGTGATAGCATCTCATATCAAAGACGATGTAAAGAACTCCTATGATATGAATAAGAGGATCTTGAAGTAACTCCTTCGATTCGTATCGAAGGAGTTTTAAGTAAATTTGTCGATTTTAAGTTTCTTTCCTTAAAAACCATTTTTTCATGATTTTCCAAGTAAAACATGATTCTTCTAAGGAAACGTTTCAAAGAGAGGGACCCACTAGAAAATCTATTAATTTCAAAAGGTAAGGAGGATCCATTTTACAGGGGTTATGCAATATAAAATGGGAAAAATGGAGGTTTGTAGTGCCCTTCACAACAAATCCTTCAATATAAATTCTCCATTGTCTGATCCCAATCACTTGATTTTAAATTCCAACATAGTTTAAGCTATATATTTATATATATTGAAGTGTTTTAATGCCTATGACTTCTTCTTTATAAGGAAAACTGCAATCATTATTTTGAAGTCATACCCAGTAGCATGAATTACTTCTCGCCATTTAGTCCCTTAGTTATTGTAGGTCCACATAGGTTAGTGTGTACAATCTCCAATGGTTTTTTCATGCATTACTCTTTTAATATGAACTTGGTCCTGGTTTGTTTTCCTTGTAGGCAATTCTCACATAGAGTGTTTGTTGGCATCGAGATCTCATGAATTTCTTTCACTACTTCATTTCTTCTGATTTTGATAAGGTTATCAAAGTTTACATGACCCATCCTGATGTGTCAGAGCCAACTTTCATTTTATTTTCCTATGAAACATATTTATTTTCCAATTTCATTTAGGACATATATTTTGTTTGGATTTCTTCTAGATGTAGCCACAAACTTTCCTCATCCTTCTTTCCCTATCTCACATTTTTTTGAGTCAAATAGAAGTTTGTGTCGTTGATCACACATTTTACTTACACTTAGAATATTGTGCTTCATATATTCAACCACTAGAACATTTTCTACCTTGGTATATTTGCTTCCAATCTTGATTGTGTGTAATGTCCCCACTTTGGGACATCATCACAGTACATAGATTTATGATGACTAGAGTAGCCAGATCGATGTTATAACGTGTACAAGGGTGTTTGAGAGGCATTGTGGGGTCCATATTGCATTGAACATCATATCCCATCATTATGAGCCATTCTGCATAGCTTGTCTTTGGTTTCATTGCATTCTGACGATTTCTATGATTTTGACTATTTTGAGCTATAAGTTAATTGAAATCACTGAAGAGGTCATTTTGGGAACTTTACTTAGAGGAAACTCTTAGTGTAATAGCTCATTGGAATCGAGAGGAGAAACATTATAGGATGGGATGGCTAGAAGTGACTTTCAGTGGCCAGGGAAGCCACAAGGAGAGATAAAGATCTTTTCACAGGTAAAAAGGTTAATTAATTAATTAAAGTGATTTAATTAATTAATTAATTATTAATAAAATGAAAGTCGCTTTGGAGGGACAAGGTGAGACAAAAAGTATAAAAGGAAGGCAAGGGTCTCTACTCATGCATTCATGTATACTTATCATTTGATATCTAGCTTCTAGCTAGTGAGCCCAACATTGGGTGTTTTGAGGATTTTGACTTAACAAACCCTAGAGGACGATTCAATGGTGAAAGATTCCACCTAGCTTGTCCCAATCTTGGTCTTGGAGAAGCAATACTCTCCCACACCATTCTATTCAGATTTACATCAGTGCAGGAGGGTTCTACACTAGCCACGGGTAAAGGAAGAGAAGGGGGGCGTCCCATCTAGGGTTTCCAGCAAGGGGGGCACACCCTAGGGTTTCTAGCAAGGGGGGCACACCATTCTTGGAGAGAGATTTGTTCTAGCTGAGGAGAAGCGATTTTGGGAATTCCATGTATTGGGTTTTCCTTGCAGGTGTCTTAGCATCATTATAGGTGGTTTTGGGAGGCACTTCAGTGGTAGGTTTATTTGTATTGATAGTGGGAGAATTTTCCAAGAGGAGGGCACACCATTATTTGGAGGGTAAATAGATCTAAGGATCTAGCAATTATTTTGATGATTTGAGCACTTGGGTATTCATTGTCATGCCTTGATATATCATTCTAGTGGATTGGTGGAGCTATTGGAGGTCTCTAGGAGAGAGGCTAAATTATTAGGGTTTCAGTCATCTAGTGGGGTGCACCATACATTGGAGGAGTTTCAGATCCACAGGGTTTGAGAGTGGCTTTGGAGATTTGAGCACATGGGTTGTCCTTGCAGTTTCCCAATCTATCATTTGGCATATTTCTTGGGGTGATTGGACATATTTGACAGCAGGGCCAAAATATTGAGGAGCTTCAACATTGTAGTAGGAGGTGGCACTTTCCAGCCTGAGGGTTTAGCATCCTTACGACCTGATCTACTTGTATTCAGTATTCAATGTATATCCAGCCTTTGGAGGCTTACTGTAGTCTTTTATTGGATCATTTTGTAGCAACTCTATTATCTATCTTCTTGGCCATCTGTTGAGAATTCTAGATCGACAACTTCATTGTAGCAGGTTTCTCTATTTTCATGAATAAAACCAGTTTGATATGTTTTGGCTTGTCTATCATATTGCATATGGTTGAGGTATGTTCCATGGTTCTTTATTCTTGTTTATAGCTGCAATACAAATATATAACACATCAGTAAACTCTAAGGCCAAAATCAAGAGGCCATTCAACAAGTAAACAAGTAGACCAACTAAGCGTTTAATGAAATACCACAACTAGAAAAGTTTTAAAAAGATACCAAAACCGTGATGATCCTAGAATAATGGCTTGGGATCATTACAGTGGTATCAGAGCTTAAATCCTGCAAACCTGAGGGGTCTTTCATAGAGATAAATGGATAGTTGGAAAGAAATGGATAAGATAGCCTTTGAGATGACATGCTTGGAGATCATATATTTCAGCCTTATTGAGGAAAATAAGGATCTCATAACCTTTCCTCAGTATGTAGCCTTTAGAAAGCCCAGTTGGAGCAAATGGGATATTTTACATGGGATCACCTTAGCAGACAAAAAGAGAAAAGAAACAGCTAGATGGATGGAAGAACAGAGAAACCCCATGCTGAGTAGGAGCACACAACCTTGCTACAGTTGCAAGGGGCCGTGGGAAACTGATCATAGGTGTAGGGGTAAGGATCTGAAGCACACTATTGAGGCACACTATGACAGGGAGGATGAGGTGTGTGTGGATGGAGTGATAGATGTGGATTCAGAGTAGTCAGATGATGACAATGACTCTTGCACAGAGGCTAGTGATAGTGACTCTACCTCAGAGGATAGTGATGATGACTCTTGCATAGAGGCTAGTGATGGTTGCACGCTTGAGGAGGATGATGACCCTTGTGTAGTGGATAGGCAGTTGGATGGACAGGATGATAGAACTAGTGTATCAATAAACATATCGCATACCATTGATGTCTTTACATATTAGCAGAGTGGTGACACTAGTGAAGAGTCACACGTGTTAGCACCTAGAGATGATGAGCTTCCTATGGGGGTTATGACACATCTGTCACCTATTCAGACACCCATGATAGCCACATCACATGAGGAGATTAGTGGCACGTCAAGTATGATGGATGAGCCTAGTGTGAGGGATGAACACAATGGAGAGGTAGACCCACAGATCCAGGAGGAGGTACAGGACGTACAGGTAGTTGACCCCACACATATAGGTTAGTAAGAGGAGATGGAGTCACAACTATTGGAGACTCCATTGGTTGAAAAGATTGCAGAGGCTGATAGGTTGATGGAGCACTTACTTCCGGGATCGGCTTGCGTTTATGAGGATGCACTCTTTAGTATTTAGGATGACCATAGCATGTGTCTAGACACAACTATATGGGATCCAGGCACAAAGGATAGTAGCAAGTTGAGTGCAGAGGAGGATACGACTGCTCATATAACGTATAATGTGATTCAAGGGGAGATAGCATCTAGTGGTGGGGTGCAGTGGCATACAGGAGTACTCAACAACACAGTAAATAGTGGAAAGTTCAACACGTCATATTATGCATAGGATGTTTTTGGGGATTCCAGAGTTGACACTAGTAGGACTGACACTAGCAGTGAGGGGTCTGAGATGGCACCTCAACATGACCATGATCAGGAGTCACACCACTTAGCAACACAATTGAGAGTTAGTGAGGTTATGATCATGGTAGCCACTAGATGTATTGATGACATGCATGTAATGATGGCAGATTACTATTGGAGAGAATCAGTGGCACAGGGTAGCTCAGATGGAGAATTTTCCATGGATGATTTTCACACTCTCAGGAAGAGAGTGTCTATGATGAGGACTGACTACCACCAGTTGTTGACAGACAAGGACTACCTACTAGGGATTGGCGAGTTGTATCACAGGGCCTTGAGGGGGTAGGAGTTGGAGGTAGACTGACTCACTCAAGAGTTGAAGAGCACTCGAGGATTCTTGAGAGGCACACAAACAATCCTTCAAGAATCAAAGTCTAGATCAAATGAGCTTCTTGAGGAGATCCATCAGAGATCCACTTCATCTATCCTGGTCGACACTCTGATATATCCTTCGGTCACATGGTTAGAGGATGTTGGTGGCCTAGCAGAGGATCAACAGTTGATGCAACACACTTCCATTTTTGTTTCAAGAGAAGTTGACCTCCATGTAGAGGTTAATCCAACAGTACACCTCGGATCTACAATGCAACATGAGTCCGTAGGAGACAACATGAGTATGCCATAGAATACGGTGATGAGAGATAGTTCATAGAGTCATGTCAAGATGTATGGTAGCATTCATAGGGGTATAGTTCCTTGCAGGGAGGAGACAGACTTAGGGAAGTATATAGAGGTCAATCCTCTGCAGCAACACATAGTTGTGTGAGATCATCTTCACCATTTCAGCGGTTGCATAGGAGATGAGAGATGGATATTGGTTGACCAACAGTCAGAGGGGTTACTACCGTTTGTACTAGATGGTTGGGATTCGGTGATGACCACAAGACAACATCTATCATGGATATCGATGGACGAGATTTTGGTCGAATCCTTGGGATTGACCAAATCATGTGACACCTTCCAGTCCTACAGTCAGCTGCAGATATGACTGTTATCCTTTTCGGACACATTTATCATTGACAGTGGCATGAGGAGGATAGAAGATGAGCACAGAGGGCTTCTGATAGTGATCAGTCTCACACAGGAGTAGTTAGACGAGATTGGAAGTGATAAACTTGAAAGTTTTCCATGGGATCCGAGAGTTCATTGGGTGAGTCAGATGTTTCACTACATGATGACCCAGGTTGCACCCGAGAGCCACACACTCCACCAGGGGTCAGTCTAGAGTGGGCCTGTAGGGATTTGTCTGATAGAGCGAGGGAGCTTAACACTCTTGATCATGATGATCAAACGTGGAGATGGGTGGATATATACTTCTTCTATAGAGATGCCTTTACATATATAGTTTCTAGATGGCAGGTCCAGTGGTCAAAGGTATTTCATCTTGAGGATCTAGGAGAGGAGGATCCAGTATGTATGTAGGGGAAAAACAATCATGGTTAGAGTAGTGCAGGGCTAGCATGGTGATCTTCGACAAAGGTTAGCATGGGACCTAGGTATTCCAGGGTTGAGCATTTCACTAACTGACAGAGGTGAGTGGACCTTTACAGGGGAAAGTTGCTCTAACTTTCCATTTAGCTTCTATGTTGAGGGGAGCACAGTGCTTGAGGGTGTCTCATGGAGGTCTTGCATCACCTCAGTTGGGCATCATCATGTGAAGTTGATGGAGGCCATGTGGATCTTGGTAGAGACTAGGAGGATGGAATCACTTTGAGATGAGGCCATGTGTCACTACTGCATTTGGGTCAAATTATGACGGTGCGTTTGACGCAAATGCCACTTTCTATTGTCGGAAGACCGACAAACCTCGGACCCCCTCAAACGTCGTTTCACATGACGTTGTTTTTCCGACGACCTAGTTTTCGTCTGTATTGTGACGTTTCAAACGTGGCAAGAGAGACGTTGCAAATGTGGCAAGACCGACGTTTCAAATGTGGCAAGACCGACATTTCAAACGTGTCAAGAGAGACGTTGCAAACGTGGCAAGACCGACGTTTCAAACGTGGCAAGACCGACGTTTCAAACGTGGCAAGAGAGACGTTGAAAACGTGGCAAGACCGATGTTTCAAACGTGGCAAGAGAGACGTTGCAAACGTGGCAAGACCGACATTTCAAACATGGCAAGACCGACATTTCAAACGTGGCAAGAGAGACGTTGAAAACATGGCAAGACCGACGTTTCAAACGTGGCAAGAGAGACGTTTCAAACGTGACAAGACCGATGTTTCAAACGTGGCAAGTGAGACGTTGCAAACGTGGCAAGTGAGACATTTCGGATGTGGCAAGAGAGACGCTTCAAAGGTGGCAAGACCGACGTTTCAAACGTGGCAAGTGAGATGTTTCAAACATCTGAAACGTGGCAATAGAGACATCTAGAACGTGGCAAGACCGACGTCTTGAAGGTGGCAAGTTCTCTTCTAGAACGTGGCAAGAGAGATGTTAAGAGGTATCATCTCTGACGTGGTTGCTATGGGAGTGACACTCCAAAATGTTGCAATAGCGACCTTCTTGTAGGTATTTAAAAAAAAAAATACAATATCAATACTAAGAGGGACAGGTACATTAACCTTTGCTAAGATACTAGCCATATCAATATTTAAATCTATATCATCGGTCTATATTTAAGAAACTCAGAT
>ML779000.1:583600-689645 GCA_009831015.1 Picea engelmannii | reverse complement strand
AAGAATTCATGCAAGGAATTCATTAAAATGTCAGAAGTTATCTTATGACACATTGACTTGTGTTTGTTTCTATGACAGAAATTAATCTGTTTTGAATGCAGGATTAAGAGGAGGATGAATATGGCTGTTACATGCAGTCAGGATATCGTGTTGATACAATACTGGAGGAGTCAAGAGACTTTTTGATGACAAAGTGCTGGAAGATAGCAGAAAGGGTTATTTGAAATGAGAACACTGCTCAAATTCATATTTGAGTATCTGCTGCAAACTTACAGAAAAGTAGCAGAGAAGGGAGCTCATGGACAGGAGCCCATGGATTTTTTTAAGCTGGGAAGTCTGATGCAGGAGCATAGGCTCAGGGAAAATGAGTTCATTCATGACTTGATAAAGGTCAAGAAAATCAGAGAAGACCTAGAGTCTCACATAAATGTAATTTCTTTATTTTCATTAAAGAGTTGAAAAATGGATAAGGATTCTAGATCCTTTCCACTTGTAAAAGATAAGATAGGGTTTGGTAATGGTTAGTGAGTCACTGATGACCGATAGGGGTCAGTTGAGTTTATGAAGGACTCTGTTCCTTAATCATAGGATCTGGAAACAGAAATCCATTGTAATTAAATACAAGTTTGGTCGATGGTTGAGATAGTTGAACCTAGTTTAATATAGTTTATCCTAGATGAAGGTTAGCTCAGAGAGCTCGAGGAGAGAGATATAGGAGATAGAGATAGAGTGTGAAATGAAGAAAAACACAGAGAATTGTGAAAGAATTCTGAAGGAATGCAACAATACAAATTCTTTCTTTCTGTGTAAATACTCTGTACTCATGATTGTTTTTTTATTCGATTTGTGATTTTCTCATTTTCAATAGATCGAATAATAGTAATTCATTATGGTTTAGAAATGAATTAATTCGAGAGGGATTTTGTAAAGTTCTGGAAATCTTTACGGTCGTTACAGGGAGGAAGACCCTGGATTTTAAATACAGTCTGTATATGTTAACAATTCTATTCAATTGTGTATATCCATCTACTGTTATCATAGATCGGGAAAGATGTGATACATCTGACTTATCAGAGGAGTATCGATTCCATGGAGCATGTATTTGAATCGATCGATGAGTAGAGAAAAGGGGAATGAGCAATCCAGTTTACATGAAGAGAATCGATGATAGAGATTTGAGTGGAGCTTGGCCAAAGGGAGAATGAATAGTTGGGATCTCATCGAGGATTGGAAGGTTGAGATTAGAGCGGAGATTGAAGGGTGAGAAATAGACGATCACGATCTTAGCGGAGAAAGGAGGATGTGGAGTTCGAGGCACCTTGGTGATTCCGTTGGAGGACACGTGTCGAATAGTGGATGGAAGCGGAAATCCAAAGGAAGGTACAATTTGTATTTTTGTGATTTTCCGTTGGGACCTTTTGGTCACATCAAAAGGTCATATGGTGCTAAATAGTAAATAGAAAGTCATTTCCGTTGGGAGTTGAATAAAAATAAAAGTGTTTAATCCACCAAACAAAGAGGAGATCTGCCAAATAAAACTAGAATGCCAAGCATAGTGACAGAGAACTAAGTTTAGCTCTGTCAAAGAATGATGACAGACCATATTCAAGGTAGATTCCAGTACAGTAAATTGTGGAATCGAGGATCTGGTTCGACATAACAAGTGGTGCTTGTGTCATTATTTAACCATTTGCATGCAATGTTGTGGATGATTTTTCAGTGATAACAGATGCCCCCTGATGTTTGAGGTTAGGAGCGTACATATAGCTGAAATACATCAATGTTTCTTTTGTTGAGAGTTCCATTGTAATGAATAATGAAGAGAGGAACTGCAAGAGAGATCCGTCGGAGGGAGAGGGAAAATTGTGGGAACCAAACCTTTCTCTAGGGAGAAAAAATAAAATGTGGGTACAAATGAGGTGGGCATGCCCCATGCTTGTGTCATGGAACCAAAATGTGAGACAATAATTGAAGATGGATGTTGACGTAGATAATTGCAGCACCCTTGGGGGTGATTGATAATGATTGATGATTTCTCGTAATGGTGAACAGACTCTGAAGTGAGGCAAGGACGATTGTAATAATTGTCAATGACTCATAGGAATTGATGGCCTAACAAATTCATAGGTCTTCGGTTGGTATGAAACAACTGCAATAGTTGCATAACTTCCTACATCAAAGTGACTCAGGACGAGTCACAGGTGAGTGTTGAGGGCTTGTTGGCCCTTGACCAAGTTTTGAGGGATCTAGTCAAGTTTGACCTATTTTGGGACTTTGACAGCCTATCGAAGGAGGAGCGCAAGATGAAGCAGAGATCACGGGATCTTGACCCCTTTTTGGGTCCTTTTTAGGTTTTTGGGATTATGTAATGGGCATGGGATGTTGGCCCATGGGTTTAACCATGTTTAGGCCTATTTTGTAATGTATAAATAGATGTCTAGGCTATGTAAGAAAGGAGAAAAATCTATGTGATGTAAGGCTAATAAGCTAAGTGCTAAGTGCAAGTATGATTTGTGGATGCTCTGTGCATACTGGGAAAGACTTATAGAGCTAGGTGCAAGGTATTGTAATAGACTTTGAAGTGCTTTGTGCTGTAATGAAAGGAAGGAGGATCTAGAGAGGTGCACAGATCTCTTGTCCTAGGCGAAGTAAGGTTTTGAGGCTTTGTGCTTGTAATCGATTGACTGAAGACAATAAAGAAGAAGAGTTGGTGGACGTAGCCCCAGGGTGGGGGTGAACCACATAAACATTGTTTTTTTCTTCTTTGTGCTTGTCTTGATGTGTTTATAACTTCTCTTTCTAAGTGATTTGATAGAGATAGATAAATCTACTTATGATTTGTGCTAATAATGTGTAAGAATGTTAGATTTTACCTATATGAAGATGCTTGGTGCTTGATCTGCTAGATATAACCTACCTATTTATGATAAAGTGCTTGAATACATCCGATTTGAGTGAATGATGCAATGCTCTATTCTATTTGTGCAATAGTATTGGTTGAATATTGATGAAATGTTAATGCTAAGTGCTCTATTAAGTATTATAATCACATATCTGTGTCCCAACTAAGGTTGCAAACACTTGAGTCTTGCAACCACCCCTGCCTCTACCTCAGGTGAGACTTCATCTTCTTCGCAGGTGTTGCCGAAAGGGCCGATAGTTAGGATTTTGTTGGTGTGTTGTTGTAGTGTTGAACCCTGGGTCTTCCCCCATCCCAACAAATGGTTTTGTTTCTGTGACCTAAAACTGTGATTGCTAGGAACTGAAGAAAAGTTTTGTGTGTAGATCTCCTCTGAAGTGCATACCATACCTGAAACTATGATTGTTGGGAACTAAAGAAAAGTTCTGTGCATAGATATACTACTGAAGTGCGCAGTATCAGACCTGAAACTATGATTATTGGGAACTAAGAAAGAAGAAGCTTTGTGCAGAGATTCAACCTGTGATTGTGAAATCTTTGTGCATAGATCTATTTCCCTAGTGCGCAACATTCTACTTGACCTGAGGAGCTTTGTGCCAAGGAAATAAGTCAGATCTAAAGAAAAAAAGGATAAGATCTGTAATCTTCGTTCTCTGATAAAGGTAAGAATAGTGAAAAGTTCTAGATCTAGAAGCTTTGTGCTCTTAAAAAGTAAGATAATTGGAAAATTTTGTTTCTAAAGTATGGATCTAGGAGTGTTTGATAGATTATGTCCTATCTTTAAAACTAGGGCACTAATAGATGAAATAAGGTTTGATATGAGTAGATATGATAAGAATAGTGAAATAAATGTTATAGCTATGCATAGAAAGAATGTTTGGACTAATAAATTGATGCAGGATCCTAGAAATAATTTTTTGTAGGTTAGCTCCTATGAGCCTAGCGCACAGTACAGGAAAGGTTGGGGATCACTTAAATGGATGAGAGGATTAAACCTATGTTATAGTTGCAAAAAACTAGGACATCTTGCTAAGGAATTCTCTGGGAAAAGACCTAGTTTTCTTTGTTGTAAAGCTATGGACCATGAAGTTTTGGATTTCCCTAGAATGATTGCTAAGCTAGAAGGAATGAATATGAATCAAGAAAACCCTAAGGAAGATCCAAAAATAGAAGAAACCCATAAAGAATCAAAGAAAGTATTGCTATGAAAGAAACCCTGAATGACCACCAACATGTCATATTATCAGAGATCTTCAAGGAAAAAGAATGCATTGAAACAAGAATAGGAGAGTTTGACATTGATTGTGTTCTATATAAGGAAACAAAGTTGAATTGTAGGGGCCGAATAGATTTAAACATCATTTTATTTCATAAACTAAGGCAATAACTTCATAACAGAATAATAATCTTCATAATAATAACTTCAGTAACTTAAATTTAACAACGAATAATAAATTTAATAACAGATTAAAACAATGCATAATTTTAAATACCTGAACCTGATGCTAATAACCTTCTGTTTGTCCGATTTCCTTCTTGACTGCTGTTGCACTTTAAAACACTGCCCAAAACCTAGTACCACCCTGCCAACTAGGTAACTTCCTAGCTCTAGGATATCATATGGATATCCTGGCCCCCATGTCCAAAACCTCCAGCAACCCCGGTGCCTGACTGATACAATCCCACCCCAAAATTTCACTTCTCTCTACAAATCCCAGAGCTCCCAAAATCCCTCCCCAATTTCTCGTAGAATGTCCTTCTCCTCCACCTCCTTCCCCTCCATATCCCTCCTTCACCGACTTCCCCCTCATTTACTCCCTACCTAACCCATTTATTACCTTCTTATCCTTTCGTCGTTAATGCCCCTTATCCCCTTTATTATTATTTTATCCTCATGTAGTTAATATGTTATCCCTTTTTGGGTACGTAACTTAATTTAATAATATAATTTATTATCCTCCTTTTATTTATTTACCTTATTAATTAATGAGTTAATTAATACTTAAATTAATCATTGACAATCATGAATAACTAATTAATAATAATTAATTAGTTAATATTATTTTAATAAATAATTACTGTTTAGCTAATCTTTTAGGACAGTTGGATTATTAAATTAATTATAATTAATAATCATATATGTCTATTTAAGCAGGGTAGTTACATGAATATCATAACAAAGAGAACTTGGGAAGCTACAGGGAAGCCTGATATGATCCCTTCATTAGGAGGAATACAGTTATTTAGAGGAAATCTAATAAACCTATGTGGGAAGCTTGCTCGCATACCTATGAATGTTAATGGAGCTTCAAAAGAAGAAGATTTTGATATTATTAAATTTATCAAGGACAACGCCCCATTTACCATGCTACTAGGAAAATATTGGATTGACAGAGATCAAGCCAGACGAAAGGAAGAAGAAGGTTTGGAACATAAGAAATAAGATTAAAAGATTTCATGACTAGAAGGATTTCACACTTGATTCAAGAACAAGAGAACAAATCGAATCTATTTAACATTAGAGACATGAATGTTGAAGTTGAAAGAACACTAGAGGATCCATAGAAGATTGAAGTACCTATCCCAGACAAAGAAGAAGTATTATCCTGGAACCCTAGGGAAGAATCTTAACAATGCGAAGTGACTAGTTCAAAAGAAGACAAAAATCAGAATGGAAAAAGGAATACTGAGATGAAGCTCACTGGAAAGAAGGCTAGAAAGTTAAGTAAGAAGATATCCAAGATCTATAAGTTGCAGAAGGCTCCATACAGAACCTCATAGAAGGAAAACATTCAAAATTGGATCTTCGCTAGGATATCAGAACAATGACACATGGCACTTTGCCATGACAAAGCAATAAGTAGTTGTGGACATTATAACCATTAGATCAATGCTTAGAATGGATATAAATCCATTTATGGCCAACCATATTTCCATCCGACCATTGGGACTGCGCCATAATGGACAAAACCAAGTTATTGAATGCCCCATACCCATTGCAAGCGACCCATTGTTGCGTTACCTATCTATCCCACTGCGCCATGCACCGAGAACACTTTTTCCAATTGCGAATTTGAGCCCGCAGACTAATTTGAGTTTATATAGTGATCATCGTGCTTCTTCTCTCTATCATTTTACTGTGTCTAAGACACCCCCCGAACCTGAGATTGTTAACCCCGAGCATGTATGTCGGACGCCTTGAGTGCTACAGAAAGAGTTGTTAAGAAAGTTTTGATCAACCTCAGAGTTAAAGAGTCATGTCGATGTCTACAAGTATACAAGCATCATCCACGAGAGGATTGGCAGCCTCTTAATCCACTGCTCGTAGAGAAGAACCATCCCGACCATCTGATGAGAAGTAAACTAAGCACATGGATGATTTAGCAAATGCTAAACTAATCCTGACTATCTTACCCACCTATATACCACCTTTAAGCGGTGTTGTAAATTGGGACAGTGTGCCCAGAGATTTTGACTATGCCTTGGTCATTGGATACCTCCCGAAGGGGACACACACAGTGCGATCAGGCCAAGATAATATCACATCGTTGAATTTTAGTGACTTCAACCTCGACGATCGCAAAGTCTACAACATGTTAGCCCCACATAAGTATCTAACTAGAACAAAAGGGAAAAACTCAAAGGTAATTCCCCAAGCATGGACACATAACCTCGTGCAGTCCACTCTGCTCAATGTAATGAAAATTCCCCACTTCGGAAGACACCAAGAGGTGAATGCATGTGTCAAGATATTGTTGTATTTTTACCATGGCAGATATTTGTGGCTAAACCACCATATCATAGTTCATCCGACCTTGATCAATCAGATTACGGGTTTGAGTATGCAAGGACCCAACCCACAAAATTTCTATCCTGGAAAATCCATGGACCGCGCTCTCTCACAAATGATCAAGGACACCTACGACAATGTCGAGAAGGTCACGTGAGGATAGAAGTTAGCCTCTATTCAAAATGGCGCAGTGTGCCTCACCTCTTAGATGATTGCAGGGAAGTTAGTACGAAAGAACTGACCCACCCGAGTGTCTGGTTTTGTAGTCAACCTTGTAGGGAAGTGTGTAGAGGGCCTACAAATGAATTGGGCGAAGTACCTAGTGAACCAATTAGAAATCGACTATAGATACCTAGAACTATGTACTGTACCTGAGACCCCATAGGAGGTAAAGGACAAAAGAGAAGCAACTACCAGGAGCATAGTTGAAAGGATAAAGGCCCTTACCTTAGAATGAAATAAATTCATTGATTGTAGTGCCTAGACATATCAGAAACTTACCGAGAACCCAGAATTTCATGCACTGGAGTCACAGCTCCAGGAAACAAAGAAGCATGCAGAAACACTACAGGCACAACTGAAATCCCTAACATTTTTTGAGAGAATGAAGAGATCTCAAGAGCAACGAAATTCACAGCAACAGATCCATACTATCCATAGCAGAGTTATGGATATAACTCAGAAACTCCAACCTGTTCAAGATAAGGCCTATCAATTGTTTACAGAGGTAGAAGGCCAAGGAGCAAAACTGGAGCAAGTTATCACCGCAACAGAACAACGTCTGGAAGGACTTTTGAGTGATGTAGTCATTCAAGAGTTTGTTGAACAAGATCTTGTAGCACAACACCAAGTTGAAGCAATTCGAGCCAAGCTCGAAGTGTTCGAAGCAGAACTTCCTACATCAAAGTGACTCGGGATGAGTTTGAGGTTTGTGTTGGGGGGTTGTTGTCCCTTAACCAAGATTTGAGGGATCTGATCAATTTTGACCTATTTTGGGACTTCGACAGCCTGTCAAAGGTGGAGTGCAAGACGAAGCGGAGATCACAAAATCTCAACCACTTTTTGTGTCCTTTTTGGGTTTTTGGAATTATGTAACGGGCATGGGATGTCGGCCCATGGGTTTACCCATGTTTAGGCCTATTTTGTAATGTATAAATAGATGTCTAGGTGTTGGGCCCGACATATGATCATCTTCATGACGTTATTATACACTTTTTTCCATATGTATATATGCGTTTTTTATCTTTCAAAGGAGCTTTTTGAAGAATTTTATGGTAAAATGATACAATCGGCATGAGGTACGTATAATCCATTTGTTTTGATTCAATCAAGTTTAATTTATCATATTTTATGGTTTCCAAGAGTTAATTCATGTTTTTCTGCTGTTATAGGGAAAAACACACCATGTTTCTTGGTCCGACACTTGTTCTGACACTTGTTCCGGTACTTGATCCAACACTCGTTTCGGCACCCAGTATTGCACAAAAACGCAAGGCAAGTTGGCGGTTATGGTATTGGTGTCCAGTGGTGGACAAATTGAGAATATTGGATTTTTTTGTCATCGCCCCCTCCAACTACCAAGCTCAAGACAACTCGATTTCAATAATCCAAAGGGGGTGCTTATTGGGTTCCTCCGTTTTGTTAGATATGGATGCATCTAATGTAATTTTCTGAATTTAGAGGTGGTTCAACCCTCTTGTGGTCGACCACCTAGTTTGTAAGCTTCTAAATACCAATAGGATGCTCATTAGATTGTTAACCAAGTAGCATAAGCATTAGAATTGCTAGAACGATTTTTCTATGTTTCTAGTTTTGCATTGCCAGAATAGTGCCAAAACTGCATTTTTGAATTTTTGTGGTGAATTTGGCCTGCTGAAGTCATGGTGTTCTTTTAGAGAGTGACCACGACTTGCTGGGGGGGCCACCAACAGTCTGGTAACTCTCTTCATATTGATTTATGCATTTCTTAATTTAATTTCTCTTTCTTTATTTGTTGTACATGCATATTTTTATTTAGTTAATTAATTTGTTGTAGCTTAACTAATTTGCTTCTCTTTTACAAGTTAGAATGATGAGATGTATTAACATGCATTAATCTCATAGATTAGAAAATTCTTGCAAGTCTCTCTCTCACTATACTAACCCCGCATGCAGTTAGATGTTAAATTGTGTTTTCTTTTATAATTTTACAGTCAAGTTTAGAACATATTTTTAATTAGAACAGAGCATAGTTTTAATCCGAGTTTATTCTGACAAAGATTGATGGATGGATAGACTTTCTTCCAGTTTTTTAATCATAGCTTGCTTACTTAAGTTTTAGATAGATTTCACTTTCTTAGTTATTGGTTAAATGTAATTGTCAATTCACTTTTTAATATCGTGTTTTTAATTTTTGTTTTCAGTCATTTTCTTATCATAGCTTGAATGATTAAACTAGACATAGTATAGTTTCCTTTCATGCAATTTCCTTTCATAGATTAAGATGCAATTGAATTTCATAGTTAGATAATGATGATCTCATCATGATGTTGATGGTTTATACATGAATATGTAGGGTATTTAACATTACTTTTGTCATGGCTAAGTTTTTATTGGACTCTTTACTTCACACCTTTCATTTTGCCATTGAAAATAGTATTGAGGTTATACCATTAGAACTGTCCTTTGTTTTCAATTGTCATCGAGATATCATCCATCACCACTGGAGGCATTCACACAACCACCAACATTACATTTGAGTGTTTCATAGATTACAGATAGTTTCTTGCTTTCATATATTAGAAGAGATAGTTTCTTGTTTTCATAAGTTTAGTTGGTAGCCTTTCTTGCTTTCAATAGAATAGATTTCCTTTCATGCATTGAATTGAGCATTTAGATTTCCTTTCATGCAAGAGAAAAAGTTTTTCATTAGGCATTTAGTTCACTTGCCTCTTAGGCTAGGTAGTTGTTCAATGAGAAGTCTTTGCTTACTTGTCTTTTGCTTTATGCTTTTGCTTTCTTGTCTATTTGCTTTAATAGATTAGTTAGGTGCCTTTGCTTGCTTGTCTATTTGCTTTAATAGGTTAGTTAGGTGTTTTTTCCTTCTTGTCTATTTTCTTTAATAGGTTAGATAGGTGCTTTTGCTTACTTGCTTATTTATTTTCTTTCATAGGGTAGTTGCTCATTGAATGTAGGTTGGAAAGTTAAAGGTAGTTGGCTTTCATCATTTGCTTAGTATGCTTAGTAGTTTACCTTTGCTTACTATCATGAACTAGTTTTCTTTACATAGAGTTTTCATTCACTTTCTTAGGAACTATCCATCATTCCTTGGCCCAAAAGTACTTAGGTTACCTAGTTTCAATTTGCTTAGTAGGGTTTGTTCATTAGATAGGTTTGCTTGAGTAGATTATCCCTAGATAGTTACTTTCCTTAATTAGTCTACACTCATACCAACCTTTTTACCTTTGGCATATATTTTTCTACAACTCTAAGTTTACTTACCCTGGGTTGACAATTTAATTGAGGGTTTTTACTGTGTTTTTAGTGCATATAAATAACCTAACATTTTGGCGCTGTTGCTGGGGAGTTGTCTTAAGGTAAGAAGTAATTAGGAATTAGATCATTTCTAGACCTTAGCATTAGCTTGGTGGTGGGGGATCTTTAAGACAAAAGGTAAGAACCTGCGCTTCTGCTATAGCAGGTTCCCCCAAACCCAATAGTAGGTTTTCTTTTTGTTTGCTTTCATGAATAAACCTAGGAATCAAATGGTACCTTTTTCTTTTTGTTTTTTATTTCTTTCATGAATAGGCCTAGAGACCCACAAGGTAGATACATTAAATCAAAATTAGACCTTTCAACTAAGGTTCCTTCCAATCTCTTTTGGGGGGAGGAACGTTCCACTTATAAAATCCGTAGATCGATACCAAAAAATAGAAGCTAGCTTGACTCAAAGAGCTAAAATAGTCTCTGAAGGGACTAACACATGGAGCACTATAGAGCAAGAAACTTT
Organism: Picea engelmannii; assembly: GCA_009831015.1. Classification (NCBI taxonomy): domain Eukaryota; kingdom Viridiplantae; phylum Streptophyta; class Pinopsida; order Pinales; family Pinaceae; genus Picea; species Picea engelmannii. The sequence continues at coordinate 678,947 of ML779000.1, read as the reverse complement.
GGCACTAATAGTCTCAACCAGCTCGAGTAGAGTCCCAGACATCCAATCCGTAGGAAGACCTTTCCATCAAAGGGAAACCTTGTTTTATTCAAAGATAAAACCATGTAGGTACTCTATTTTCGGAAATCAAGCCAATATGGATGATCAGGAGGACCATGACAATGTAAGACACGGAGAGGAAGAAGAAACTAGAAACCAAACTAAAACTACCTTCGGGTTTTCGATTTTAGACACCACTCTGAATGTCAACATGAAGAATATTCCTCTCTCAGCACTGCCTACCTTTTATGGTAAAAACAATGATGATCCAGACACCTTCCTATTCAAATTTGACATCTTGTGTAGGATCTATAACTATGTGCAAGATTCCAAAAAATTAAAACTCTTTCCTGCCACCCTCAAAGACTCGGTATTAAGATGGTTCATGGGGTTGGGAGAATCTAGTATTAGGTCTTCGAAATCCATGAAAGACATCTTTCTTAAGAATTACCAAGACTACTGCAAGACCAAAGAGTCTCGTAATGACATATTTAAAGTCCAAGAGTTAGAAGACGAGACCCTTGAAGACTATATGGAAATATTTGGTTATATCTCCCAGAAGTCAAAATACCATGACCTCCCAAAGGATCTAGTTAGGGATCTTTTCCTTAAGGGAATTTCAGAAGAATATTTAGAGATGCTTAACCTGATGGAATCAGGTGATATTTATCATAAACCATTTGTTGAAATATGTGAAATGTGTAAAAACTACTCAAGGAGTAGAGCCAAAACAAGAAAGAATGTTCAGGACCCTTACAATAGAGGTTTAAAACTAGTTAGTTCAGGTGGTATTACAAGAGAAGAGATAGGGAACCTTCTAGAAAAATTCAATATAGACATCCTAAGAACAATAGGTTCCTAGTTGGACACCCTTAAAATAAAAAAGAAATAGGAGGAGGAAAATGCAACAATGGGAATATATTGCCCAAGATGCAGGAGGAAGCATACCTCAAGGGAGTTCCCATTAGATAACATTTCCTTTTGTGGCTTCTATACAGAAGACCATGTGACTGAAAAATGTCCATATTTTCGCAGTTTATTAGCCATCTATAGGAGTGGATACCTTGGGGAGTCTTCTTATGCACCTAGGAGGCCATGGCAACCTAGGAATCAACCCACATACCTGAATCTATAGTCTCAAGCTCCACCCTATTATCAACAACAATAGTGGAACTCACCAGGTTGGAAAAACTAGTATACTCAGTACCAACATCCTTGGATTCAAGGATGGAGGGGAGGACAAAACCAAGGAAACCCTCAAGATACACCTATCCCTATGTCCAACCATCCTTATCCTCAGTTCCTATCGAACACTCCACAGATTTTGCTAGGTTTTTTTCCACCACCTTTACCTCCTATACCACAACAACAACAACTAAAATTTCAAAATGAAAGCTCCCAAAAATTGACACTATTACCCGAACAACCAGTTTCGAACCCTAATATTAAGCCCCCTCAACCTCTTAACAATGTTGAGATGCAGGCCTTCCCAACATATGTTATTACTCCTGTTTCATTACAGGAAATGAAACTAAGATTAGGAAAAGTTCTAGATAGGAAGAGACCTTCAGTAGTCATCTAGGAATAAGAAGAAGAGGAAACCACCCAACAACCCACAGATGACACTAGGTGGGAAGATGTTATTATCCCGAAGAATCAAGAACCCAAGCTTCCCCAAAAGGAACCTTCACGAATTACGAAGGTCCCTCCTTATCTAGATCGATTGGTAATCAAGAAACCTACCACCCAAGAAGAATTTGACATTTTGAATGAATTGAAAAATATTTGTGTCAAGATTCCTTTGCTTCAATCCATTAAAGACATTCCAATCTATAGTAAGGTAGTCAAAGAATTGTGTATCAAGAATCCAGGTAGGAAGCAAAAGGACCCTCCTACAATACATTTGGTAGGAGGACTCTCTGAGTACATATCAGAGCAGCCAAAGCTATCAAAGTATGGGAATCCAGGAAACCCCGTAGTGACCATAACCATTAATGAGGTCGCCATTGGAAACACTCTCATAGACCTAGGGGCAACCATCAATGTTATGACCACTACTACCTTGGAACAATTACTGTTACAACCTCTTCTTCGGCCTACCCCAACCATTTTGGAATTAGAAGATAAGGCTAGGGTTATACCTAAAGGGATTTTAGATAATGTCATGATTACTTTAGCCTCATGGGAGTGCCCCATAGATTTTCTTTTCATTCATTCAAAGGATCCTACCCGAGGCCATCCCATTATTTTGGGAAGACCTTGGCTAGCCACAACCAATGCATTTACTGGTTGTAGAGAAGGAGAAATGACCATCTCAAATGGTCTCTCTATCCATAAGCTCACCATTTACCCTCCAACTCAACCTATTATGGAGAATCTATGGTGGCTTGAAGGTCCATACGAGAACGAAGACTGGGAAGAACCCGTATTGCCTAGTGATCATGCAAGGGAACTTCAGGAGCATACACCAGAAAATGTGCTAAATCAATTCATTTATGCTATTACATGTGTGGATTTTCCATAGTCTTTTTCCCAATTGGAGTACATGTTTGGGGAAGAATTTCAAGAACACTTATATCCATCCATTTTGTCTTCGACATCTTTTATTTTTGAAATAGATGAGTCTGGGATGTCATATACTATGCCCTATGAGATTAGTCCATGGAATTTTTTACATATAAACTCTAGGCTAGATACAAACCAAAAAAAATAGTTAGTAGATATCCTTAAAGAACAATCAGGAGCATTTTCCTAGGAATACACTGACATGAAGGGTATACACCCTGACACATGCATCCATCATATATACACCTAGGGGAAAGTAACACCTGTTAGGAAACCCCAGAGAAGGATGAACCCAACACTCAAGGACATAGTTAAGGAGGAAATACAAAAGTTGTTAAATGTCGAATTTATCTATCCCATCTTCAACAGTAAGTGGGTATCCATGCTAGTAGTGGTTCCAAAGAAAGTGACCAGGAAATGGATAATTTTTGTTGATTTCTGGGAACTCAACAATGCCACTTTGAAAGACTACTTTCCTCGTCCTTTCATTGACCAAGTTCTAGATACCTTGTCCGGAAAGAAGTGTTTCTCCTTTCTAGATGGGTACAGTGAATACAAATAGATTCCTATAGCACTCGAGCACTAGGAAAAGACTACCTTTACTTGTCCTTGGGGCACCTATGCCTATAGGGTCTTACAATTTGGATTGTGTAATGCTCCTGCCACATTTCAACGAGCAGTATTAGGGATATTTTCCGATCTTATTCATGATTGTGTGGAGGTCTACATGGATGAATTCACAGTAAATGGCAACACTTACCAGGAAGCCTTAGACAACTTAGAAAAGGTCCTCATTAGATGCTAAGAAATGAACCTATCCCTAAGTCATGAAAAATGAAAAATGTTGTTAATTGAAGTAGTGGTTCTATGACATGATGTTTCATCTGAAGGTTAGAATCTTTCTTGGACATCTCAGATATTACCAGTGGTTTATTGAAAATTTTACAAAAATTGTTGCACCTATGTTTGGATTATTGATAAAAGATGTTGATTTTGTTTGGATTGAGCATTGTCCAACTGTCTTTGAAACCCTAAAAGATAAGTTGTTTGTGGCACCAGTTCTAGGTTTATTCATGAGGAACCTAATGGCAGAATGATCGGTGTGTAAAAATACTTCATAACCTGTAATGTAATGAGGAAACTTGTTAATAGCATGAACAACTACCAAGAACTCTTTCTTGGTGACTATGTAGTTCAACTCAGCAGGGGATAAGTTCTTGCTTACAAAATAAATGGCATAGGATTGTTGGTATTCTTTCTTCCCTAATACCACTCATATTGCGGTGTCGGAGGCATCAGTGGATATATGAAATGGGAGAGTCCAATTAGGCCCTCTAAGAACTGGTGCCTCAGACAGCTTATCTTTCAGGGTTTCAAAGGCAATTTGACAATGCTCAATCCAATCAAAATCAACATCTTTTATCAATAATCCAAACATAGGTGCAACAATCTTTGTAAAATTTTCAATAAACCGCCGACAATATCCGACATGTCATAAATTTCTAATTCTAGTAAAGGTAACAATATTCTTATGTAACATAGTCCTTGCACAAACCATGTTTACATAGTTCCTATATATCTATTTCTTAGAAGATAAGATGGGTAGTGAAACAACACCTATGGAAGAATAACAAGATAGGTATTACTATTATGATGATTACTAGTCAAGTAATGTATCTAAAAAGATGAAATATGTTGACAATCCTTGGTAACAATTCCTATGGAAGCTATTATATAAGAAAAGGATGGAAGATAAGTTGAAATCGGAATCAAACTTGAAGAGACCCAAAAGAAGTCAAGGATTAGGAGTGAAATTATCCTAAATAATATGATCCATTAAGGATTATGAAGTATCTGCCCATGTTCCCATTGAAAATAGAATCCATGATAAGCAACACATGTTCAGTTTGACTCTAGAAGAGGTCTTCTTCAAAAAGAAGCCTTAAAGTATCCTTGGTTGTCCATCTACATCTATGATCCTATGATGAAAGGAAGAAGTTGGAATCTTGAGGGAATGGAATCTATAGAACACTCCATGGACCCAAGAGGTAAAGAGAGACATGAGGAAGAACATGAAGATTCCAAGAAAGAGAGAAAAGCCAGAACAACCAGTAATTATACCAAAAATCACAAAGACCACCAGCTTCGTTTGAACCCACTAGAAGCAATAAAGAAAGAGAAATGGAAGTTATGATAAAGAATAGTGTATGTAAGAAAATGTGAAAAAGACTTATGAATGGAAGCATTGCAAAATTCAGAAGTTCTTCAAGAAGAAAGGAAAATACTATGACAAGATATCATTCCAGTAAACAAGATATACCTCCTGTAGTATCCATGGATTAGAGTCCACATATAAAATATTGTTCTTCCCAAATAAATAAAATTGAGAAAGAAGCTTATACCAGAAAGAGACCCATGTATGCAGATATAAGAATACCTTGTATGGATTCAAACAACTTGATGTAGAGTATCTTATATACAATAGAAGCATAGTGAAAACCTTCTATGACAGAAATAGTGTATCATAATGGTTACTCAAAAGTCTAGGATGATGGATTGCTAATCCATGACAAACTCTCATGATGAAAAAAAAAGTTCTACATGGATATGCTTCAGTTTTATCTTTTTCATGATGTCATTAGGTAGTAGGAAACAAAAGTACTTAATTGATCTGAAATCGGATCCAGAAGCCTGATAGGGCTTGAAAAATGCTAAAAAATGAAAGTGCTTGGAATGCGACGAAACCAACACCATTGCGTCTATCTCGTCTTCCTGATTCCGGAGGTATATTTACTTCATCAAACAGGCTCCGTATGGAGAAGATATCGCGTTCTGTCCGAAAAGCCAAACAGGTAAAAAAAAAGGATGACTGTACAGTCCATATAGTCCATGTGTCATGCTAACTGTGCATACCATACGGTCTGTATATATGACATGGAAATCCCAGAAGGTGACACATGGCAGCTCCAGGATGTGACACGTGGCAGGTAGATTTCAACGTATGGGCGTACAACTGGACCTATCCGGAGGTGACACGTGTCACCACTGTAAGGGTGACACATGGCACGGATGATGTCAGCAGCTGATGTGGCGGGTTGACAGGGCAGTACGACAGCTGATGCGGCAGGTTGACGTGGCAGTACAACAGTTGACATGGCAAACACGTGGACTAATAAGCTACTGACACGTGTCATGGTTTGGTTGGTTGTAGATGGGCCACATGGCCCAATCAAGGGCTGCCACGTGGAACCCCGTGATTGGTTTGTTGGTTGTAAAATGTTGTTATGTCACCGGGGGTTGAACCCGCGACCTCCTATACATGTGTGGACTGGCAGGGTTGGGCTAACCGCCTGCCCGGCTGGTGGTTCTTGTTAACCATGCGGAATATTAATTATTTGAATTCATTTATGGTTCTATTCGAAAGGGGAAAGGGTCGGGGCTTAGCCCCAACCCTCGGCGCAAAAACAAACGACATGACGATGCCATATAACCAACGGCGTGGGTAGTTGTTGTGGCTTGTGGTTCCATAGAACACGCCCGATGACCAGGGGATATCCCTGCAAAAGTGCACGGGGTTAAGTTTGTTAAAGCCACGGGTCCTATGGTTGCCAAGAAAAACCAGGAGCTAGCGCGCAGAAAGGGGAGCCAGCGCATAGCCTATGGGCTAGCGCGTGGCCACATGGCCCTATATGACCGTGCAATTAGGGTGCGCACACGAATGAAGGGGGATAGTGCCCGATTTTTTATTAAAAGTGGGTTTTATGCCTATGTTTTGGTTTTTTAGTTGTTAGTGAGCCTATTTTTAGTTGATTCTCTCCATTTTTGAGGGATATTGGGCATTTTTGGAGCCCAAATGTTTGGAGGAAGTTGGAGATGAGAAACCAACTTCAAGGCTATATAAACCAGGCCTGTTTGAGGCCATGGAGAGTAGTTAGAGAAGAGTTATGCTGAAGGGAAGCCAAGCCAAAGCCATTTTGATGCAACGCAACTTTTGAGGAGGAGACACTGTCGGACCATTTCTGGGAGCTCCGGACATTCGTTTGGCGTGTCATTTTCTTTGCAGGGTTCTTGAGATCTGGGAGAACATGACCAGATCAGTTTTGTAGCCATTTGGAATTGCAGTGATGTAATTTTGAGCTTTTGAACAGAAATAAAGAAGCCTCCCCCACAGAGACAAAGGCCCGGAGACGTAGGCAAAGTTGTGCCGAACTCCGTTATCAATATGTGTGTTATGGTTTGTTGTCTATTATTTCATTTCAGATCTGCATATGTGTATATGACTGTTATAATTCCTCTTCTTTCCTCATTCTTTCACTAAGTTTCTCAAATTGTTAATTAACACATGAAAAATTAAAACTCAACCATAAGTCATTAAAAGATCCTACGGATCATTAATTCAACCATGATATATTGTAATGATCAGAGCTATATGAGACCTTCATAGAAAAATAGTGTTCCATGACAGACTAAAGTACATTGAGATCAAGAATTATATTCTCCGTGATGAAGTCTAGAAAAGAGAAGTGGTTGTCCAATATATCTCCACATATGAGCATATAGCAGATATTTTGGTAAATCTTTTGTCCAAGATGAAAAGTTTGTGTACTTAAGAAACACGATAGGGCTCTTGGAGATGACTTCCTTGTTGAAAAAGGAAGAGATTACTCCCAAGTTGGGAGGGAGAATTGATGTGTTATTGATTTATGGACAAACATTTTTCAGTTCGAAAAATGGTCCAAGATGAGTAGTTCATTTCGAGTTCGGAAAGTGGTTTGATATATCTGATGGACATGCATTTTCCAGTTCAGAAAATAGTCTAGATCGGATAGTCATTTTCGTAATGAAAATAGTTCAATAGATTGTTGATGTACCATAGACAACAATTCCCCTTGTGGCCATTGTGGGGGAATGGTCTAGGACAGTCATTCTTCTTGTCAGTCACTCTAAGTAGTGATAAAGTAGAATGGTCTGCCTCACTGGACAATCATTCTTTCAAAGTTCACAATTGTGAATAGTTTCGAAGAATGGTCCGTTTTGGAGGTTGGTGTAGGACAGTCATTTCCTTACGAAATGGTCCTGACAGTGATTCCCTAGGGATGACTCATTCTCTCCAGGTTATACTATGATTAGCGCCGGAAGAATGTCCCAGTTAGGTGAATGGTCCAGGTTCCATAATCTGGGACAGGCATTCCCTAGGGCAAACTCATTCTCTCGAGGTTGCACTATGATTAGTTTCGGAGGAATGTCCGAGTTAGGTGAATGGTCCAGGCTTAGAAATCAGGGACATTTATTCTTCTATGCTTGAGAAGAGTAGTCTAGATAGCCCATGGATGATATTTTAACTTCTGAGGGAAGATGTTTTTCCATATCTCATAGATGTGAGTGGAAGAATGGCCTAGATGACCTAGTCAGTATAATTATATTGTTATGCAGGTTGATATCAGATGATATGATTACTTTAGAGAATGTATGTCTGTGGACAATAGTTGTATACCACTATGGTGGATGTGTTCCACTAGTTGTGACTATGTGTCACTAGTTAAATAGTCGTGTGCTACTTGGTGTGGTTGTGTACCACTAGATAGTAGTTGTTTACTACTATGGATAGACACAATTATGTTCTATTGAATGGTATTGTTCTAATTTCCATGAAGACTATCAGTAGTGTTGAAAATGATTACCATCTAGATGGATAGTCAGTGTATGGTCCAGGACAATTATTCTTCTAGGGCGTATGTTCAGATTAGAAGAATAGTCCTTGTGTCACATGGTGTGGCTTCCAACATCTTTTGGAACAATTATTCTTCTAAGACATATGTTCCGATTAGAAGAATAGTTCTTATATCACTCTTTGGAGTGAGTGACTTATTCAACATCATTACTCAGATGGATTATGACTTAAAGAGATGATGCAGTTGATGTTGTGAGATGATACTGAACGTGATGATGGTGCTCGTGATTTAATCATGAGATAGTGTGAGTGGCTATGATTATGCTATTGGTTGAATGGTATGTTTGTTCTCAAGACCATTTCCTTCAATACCTCCCTAGCTAGGAGGGAGTGTTGATATTATGATAGTTGAGGGAGGTATTAACCTCCACGTGTAACCCTAACAATAATAGAATATTCTGGGAAGCAAGAAGAAACCCTAAAACATTGGATATAATCCTAGAAGACAAGTCGACTAAAGAAAATAATTTAATATTGAGTCTTTAGCCTCTAGAAAGAGAGGTGGAACGAGACAAATAAGAAAGAGTAGTATAAATACAGGATACCGGAGCTCATTTGTACACACACCTAGTGCGCATTGCAGAAATTTAGTAAGTGTGCAAGTCTAGAGAGTAGTTACAGCTGCAGTTGCAACTTGTATTTTCGGTTTTAGGCTTGGACTTTCTCTTGGTTATGGTTTGGAATTTATGCCTTGTGCACTAGCTCTTGAGAGAAGTAAGCTACATTGATTGGCTATTAGACCTAGGATTTGATTCAAAAATTATTCTCTATCATAGTGTTGGTAATCGATTCCTTATTTGCTCCAAACTAACTATTCAAAAAGTTGTAACGTAGAAAGCGAAGCTCTATGGCAAAAGAGATGGAACCCATGTATGATTCCAAAAATGCTACTATTTGAACCAATTCATTGGGTCTGATTTGAAATGCGAATCTCTTTGAATTTTCTTATGAGTCTCGTTGAAGTTTTTCTTTCTTATTCACAGCGGCTTAATATATCACTATACTGAAATCCTCTATGGATGTACCCTTTCATGTTACACGTGTAGAATCTCACCATTCTGTATCAACCTTGTGTTGCGTGCTAACCCTAAGGGCCTTACTTGCTCCGTCACATTACATGTAGGTGTGGAGTCTTTGCATTTTTGAACAACCGTTTTTTTTTTTTCCAAAAATTCATAAAATTTCAAATTTCAGTGGTTGAGAATACATATTAAGAATATTATGGGGTTTTGGATTTAGCTGAATTAATTTATATATTAAAAATATTATTTAATCAATAAATTTTTTTTTTAATAATTAAACCAGGTCTTAAAAAAGTGTAACATAAATAGCTAAAACTCTCTTGCTCCATAACTTTGTAAGGCAATGTGTTTATGAAGTGTTTTTGTTTTCTTGTTAGATGTTATTATTTGAATCAATTGTCATTATAACTTTGGTGGAGAATATGATAGTTGTTACCGTAGGATGGAGTTTTTTTGACGGTTCAAATGTTGTGCATTTTTTTATAACAACTCAACTTTTCTCAAAATCATCAATTTTTTGAAAAAAAAAAAAGTCTATATTAGTATTTTACTTCAGTATTTCACACCAACCTAATAATTTTTATTAGTGTTAGCCGAGTTTTTCCTTGCACCATCACAGTATAGTAGGTGTAGAATTCTAGCGTTCTTGATCAACCTTGTCCTAAGTGCTGGTCTTCGGGTCCTTCAATGCTCCAAGAACTACTATATACAAGTGTGTAATTGAGAAGCGAAGCTTTGTCCAAATTTCATTATAGCCTTGGTAAGGCAATGCGCTTGTGTTGTTTTTGTTTTGGAATCTTGGTGGGGAAATGGGTTTGTGTTGTTTCCAAATTTCATTATAGCCTTAGTGAGGCAATGTGCTTGTGTTGTTTTGTCTTGGAATCTTGGTGGGGAAACTGGTTTGTGTTGTTTTTCAGTTAAATGAAAATATACCGAACGGTGTTTAGCCAGGAATAAGATTCAGAGTTGTGGTTTTTTATTGCACATTCTTTTATAAACTGTGCACTAATAGTCCGCATAAATGAATGAACATGCCTTGCAAAATAAATGTGCCTTACAAAATAAATTTGGGACTTTGACAGGTTTTCTTTCAATGTTTAATGATTGACTATTGCCTAATCCAATAAACAAGATGGGTTTGTGAATAAGTAAAGCTCAATGCATGGTGCTTAATATTTCTAATGATTGATTCACTGTCTGTGTTTCAATGTCTAACTATTGAGTCACTACCTAATCTAATGAACAACACCAGTGAATAAGCAAAGCTCAATGCATGATGCTTAATATTTCTAATGATTGACTCACTGCTTGTGTTTCAATGTCGAACTATTGAGTCACTACCTAATCCAACTAACATGATGCACCAGTGAATAAGCAAAGCTCAATGCATGGTGGTTAATATATTTAATGATTAACACACTGCCTGTGTTTCAATGTCGAACTATTGAATCACTACCTAATTCAATGAACAAGATACACCAGTGGATAAGTAAATCTCAATGCATGGTTTTTAATATTTCTAATGATTGACTCACTGCCTGTTTCAATGTCGGAACTATTGACTCACTACCTAATCTAATGAACAGGATGCATCAGTGAATAAGCAAAGCTCAATACACAGTGTTTAATATTTCTAATGATTGATTCACTGCCTGTTCCAATGTCCAACTATTAACTCACTACCCAAAGTTTAATACACGGTGCTTAATATTTCTAATGATTGACTCACTGCCTGTTCCAATGTCCAACTATTAACTCTCTACCTAATCTAATGAACAGGATGCACCAATAAATAAGCAAAGCTCAATGCATAATGTTTAATATTTCTAATGATTAACTCACTACCTGTTCCAATGTACAATGATTAAGTCACTACCTAATCCAATGAACAGGATGCACCAATGAATAAGCAAAGCTCAATACATGGTGCTTAATATTTTCCCACCACTCTTAATTAAAAAATAAGAAAACAGTTGTATCGGCCACCTGCACAGTTCTGTCCCTCGTCATAGCTATTATGAGAAAACAGAAAAACAGACTGCCGTGTCAGGACTGCAATGCGCTAGCGTAGAAACGCGGAATAATATTCAATGGCCTGTCATTCTCAGGAGAATGAGAGGAAACCACCCAGTTGCCATCGTTTCATTGGCATTTTCATTAAATTTATCCTGAATTTATCAATCAACTTTTCTCTAAAACTATTCCTTGTGCATGAAACCATAATAACTTAAGAGGCTGACGCGGCTGGATCAAATTTGATCAGTAATCTGCTTTCCCTCGTGATAGCTTTATCGCTGAAGAAAATCGATGAGCAAGTAAACTATCTATATCTGTCTCATCAGCTCGATATATATTTCGTGACTGAGAGGGAAGATATCGAATACGGACAATAAGAGAAGGCCAGCTTGATTGAATAACAATTTTACTAATTTTGTGATCGATTTGATGAAGCACGAAACGAGAAATCCCTTGGCTGGACCGTCCATAGAGATTTGATATATTTTAAAAGCTCACCGTCCAAAATCATGAAAATGTGATTGGTTCCATGGTTCCCCTCACGACAAAGTGGCTCACTGACAGGCTTGAAAACGATCGAAAAGACGTCATTTTATAATTATTGTATTCGTTTTCTTGCAAATAACGTATTCGAAATGTTGAACTTGACATCGCCTTTCGTCTTCTATTGAGATTCCGCACAGCCATCCACGCCAAGTACTCGAAATGCAATTAATAATCAGGTCTTGAGGATAATATTTAGGCTTTGTTTGGTTACTTCACTGAGAATTCATTTTCTGCAGAATCATTAGATTTGGTACAGTGGTAGCAATATTATTCGATGGTAAACCAGAGGGCAAATAATATTACACATCCGGCATGGCAATCACCGGTTCCGTATCTGTTCGGCGGAATGGCTGCGATGCTAGGTCTGATTGCAATCGCCTTGTTGATTCTTGCTTGCTCTTACTGGAAACTATCTGGTCAAGTCGGGCAGAGTAACAGTGGGGGCCTTGATAATAATGCTGCTTCTGTTGAATGCAGCGAAGACACAGAGGAGAAAGTGATAGTGATTATGGCTGGGGATGAAAGGCCAACTTTCCTTGCCAAGCCTGCAATGTCTAGGACTGAGACATGAATGATATCGTTTGACAGTTTTTTGTAAATGTTACATGGGCCAAACAGTGAACCATTCACTGCCTGCAAGCACACTAGGTAACAGAGATTTGTATGAATATGATTACAGTTAAACGATTCATGTTAATTAGGAGTTAATCGCTGGTTTGCTAGGCACACCAGAAATATTTTATTCTGTGTGGTGAATATATCTAGGTCTCCATTTATGTACTACTTCTAACCAGATTTCGCCAGCATTTGCTTAGCCTACAGTTCAATCGGTTCAACTGTGTTGAATGCAAAGCGATTAGTCCCAAAAATGTCTTGATCCATGAAAGTTTTAAGTTTTGATTTGTGTTTTTTGGGATTATGCAAGAATTTGACCATAATAGAACTTATGAACTCTCTTTCATGGCCAGAATTCGACCATGATAGGATTCATGAGCTCTGTGTTCATGAGCATAGTAGGAATAACGTATTAAACAACCTAAAAAGTTTCAAAAATATGTTCATACGTTATGCAACTGCAATATCAATTACGATTTGGCTACGCAATATACTTTGAAATTAAACAAGATATGATATCTATATTTAAATTTCTATTAACTATAGATTAGCGTTGGAGGATTCACGTTCCAATAAAATAAATCATATGCACATAGAAGGATTTGTAAGATCTTATCTTTGCTTTAGTGCAAACTAAATATTTTAATAGAGTATGCTGGATGGTATCGAGTTAAGTTGGTTTTCCTTTTAATATATGTTTTAGAAATTAAATTGTTTTAAGTGGAATGTATAAAACACTTTATCCTCACTAATCATTGTTTAAGCATTCACTAAAAGTATATGACCACGAAGGAAAAGAAACAAAGACATTTGCATGGTCTCTAGTTCACCTAATTAATAATTAGGTCGAGGCTAGATGATATAGGAAAATAGTAGCTAATAAGGAAATAGTCCAAAGCAACTTTGAAAGAATCATTCAAAAAACACCTAATTAATAATTAGGTCGAGGCTAGATGATATAGGAAAATAGTAGCTAATAAGGAAATAGTCCAAAGCAACTTTGAAAGAATCATTCAAAAAATAGCAAATGAGGAAGTAAGGTTTGAGGAGATAGATTATTACCATGTCCTAAGAAATCTGAATGGAAAAGAAAACACATTAGTTAAAGAGGCTTGTGGTATGAAAAAAGAAATAAATCTGAATGGAAAAGGAAACACATTGGTTAATGAGGCTTGTTATCTTAAACATGGAAGAAAAGCAAACACATTTGTTTAAGAGGTTTGTGGTCTCAAATAGGGAAAATTGGGAAGCAACCAAGGAGTTTAGGAATTTTATTACCATAAAGTTAAATATAAGGAAAATTAAAAAATATTGGAGGGATCCCTCATCACTTTTTTTGCGAGATAAGGAGATAGTTATAATCATGGAAACTATGAGTTCCTAGAGGAACATGCTCCAAGGAATTGAAGCAAGAGAATATCTTTCTTAGATAGCTATTGAAATAATAAGGTATGGTGTGGGCTAGAGCAAACTTGTCTATGGGCTCAATTGTGGAGAAGGAGACAAAGATAGTACAACAATACCATCCATCTAGGAACAAACAAGGATAATATTGGTCAAAATATTATGGACATAGAGGTCAAACTCTTTTAATTTAGTATAAATTGTGTTTTTTTTAAAGTTTGTTTAATGTTAAGAGATTATGTAAGAATATATACATGTAGTATGGTTTTGAAATGACACTAAGATGTAGCCAATAAAACACTCTATAGGAGGGAGGAAGGTATTTTTTTCTCAAGTATAAACTTGTAATAGCTATTTTGATTGTTGACAAGTGAAAAGCTACATCACTTTGCTAATACAAATATGACAGTTTCTATTCAAAAAAAGTACATGACCAAATAAATGATAATTGTTGAATATAGAATTACAAAATGGACACATGCATTCTCATATAAACATAGAAGTAAGTGAGAGTTGAAGGTTTGCTAGAATACTAAATAATATTGATTGATGCATAATAGATTTGTGTCACTAACAATGATTTTATTAAAATTGGTCCACGATATTTTTATTTGTGTCCCTAACAATGATTTTATTAAAATTGGTCCACGATATTTTTTTTTGTTTTAAGCAGTTTTAATATTTTATTAAAATTGAGTCTTTCATTTTTCAAATTGGTTAGATTTTTTTTAATTATTATTATTTTTTTGGTAATCCTGAACCTTTTGACTGGCAAAGGACTACCTTGGCTAAGATGCCACGACCCAGGGTCATCTAATCCATCAAAGTCACCCGGGGATCGCACTTGGCCTCGACCGCACCAACCCTTAACATGGTTGGATTTGAGGTTTGCCCAGAGGTTTTGAACCGGTGACTTTCACTTACAGAGAGCCTTAACAACACACTCCCTCACTGACTTCTCTAGACCTCAGGGACATATTTTTTAATTATTATTATATCGAGGGATTACAATTTTTTTTATCAAATTGAATTTCAAAGGTTTTAGTAGTGTTAGATTTTGGTAGCTCAGTGGTACTTCTACATCTATTGCACCTAGGTAGGAGTTCGAGAAAATAAATCTCTCTAGTGACTTTACGCAGTGATTTCAGAAAGTGTCTTTATAAAGTGATTTTATAAAGTCAAGTTGATAATTTTAATATTTAATGGGTAAAAGTGACTTTAGGAAAAGTGGGTCACTTAAGTGATTTAAGTGAACTCAACAAACGATTAATTCATGATCGTTGATATCAAAGGAAGGTGAAGAGTCACTCAAGGGAGACAAAGGGCCAGAGGATTTACTCATTAATTAGTAATAAAAGGAACACTGGAGTAGAGATGGGGTGCACCTTTTGAGGAGAGTGATAGAGGAAGTTGAAGAGACACAAATTCCTAGAGAGTTGAGCTAGAGAAAATAGCAGTAGCAAGAGGGAGAGGCACAAATCCCAAGGAGGGAAGGAGGCACACATAACAATAAATTTCAATATTACAGGAGGGTTGTACAACTATATTTGGAAACTCAAATCAAGGAATTATTTCTACTAAAGATAGGCACGATTTTCAAGGATCTAGTAGACAAACATTCATACAACAAGGTGTAGTTGTTAAGCATATAGATCAAGGAATTGACTACTGTCAGAAGAAGTGTTACAAGGAAAATCTCTCTATGGCTTGGGGTAAATCACAACAGATGAAATGACACGCATAAATCAACTCTAATGCCAATTATTCTATATAAATGAAATGCTAACAAGACAAGGTCAAGAGCTTACCTCATCAAGACGTTCGATGAAGACCATTGTTGAGAATGCAACTCAAAGCTTTATACCTACAACTTTTCTTCAACAACCAAGATACACAAGCATATGGTTTCGCATAATCCATTAACATACATGACAAATACGCCCATGGAATAATAATTCAAATATTTGCAAGATGTCAATTGGATGAGAAAAGAGTATTTCTATTAAAATAATCAACATGAGTATGTATGTGACAAAATTATGCAACGACACTTCTCAGAACCGAGAAACTAAGTCCCTCCATCTAGGCCTCCACCACTTCAATCCTCCACCAACAACAAGCTCATATAAAGGAGACAATAAGGTTCTCCATCACAAAGAAGGAAGATCTTGGGGGTTGAACAATGAGTTCAAAATTTCAACGATAAAGGGATGTAGACTAAATGTGAAGTGAAATTTCTCTAGAGTATTTTTTCTCTCAAAAGTTGAATTATCTTCCCTCCATGGCTTGGATATGGCTCAATTTATAGCCTTCAAATTGAATTGAAGGGTTGATTCAGAGCGTTTCCAATATATGGAATGTCAAGGATCATGGATCTTGTGATGTGACATGGAAACCCAATATAATTTTTAATTTTGAGCACCAAACACGATGTACATGGGTTGTAGTGGAGAAACTTGCGTATACGCTTATTGTCTAACTGGTAGGGCATGTTTATGTGGAAAAATGTATTTTTTAGGATCTAGAAGGTATAAAAGGGGACTTCAAGTATGCATAGGGAAATGGAAAGGTCATCCAAGCAAGTTGCATGGGGTGAGGAAATGTTTTTCTGTAATAGATTCCCCCTAATGTGTGAGGTCAAAGGAGTTTCTGCGATGGCCAAAATACATTATAATTCCCATAAGTGAAGTGATGGAAACTATTCGGGTAAGAAAAAGGTATAAATATTCTCCTTGTCACTTTGTTTTATGATATATTCTTTGTTGAATTTTCTATTAGTTTGAAGTAATTAGGGAAGAAAATGATTAAAAATCTTTTAGAAAATAATATTAAATGTTATTGGATATTTTCTAAGCTTTGGTTTGAATTGTTTTGATTTTATGCAGAAATGGACAATTTTTATTAACTAAGGATAATCAAGGAGATCATGAAGATGCACAAACCATTGAAGATCGAAGAAATCAGGCACAAAACGGTTCAAAGGAAGATCGAATTTTTGTCTTGCAATCTTCATAAATAGTAAAAGAAATCTTGAGGATAGAGATGGATATAAAGAAGAGTTAATGATAGAGATGGATACCAAAATTCGGATCTCTTAATTATTGAGACTTTGTACAACAATCCCATTGTAAATGACTTATCAATTATGGAATTAATGAAAGTTTTTAGCATTTTGATCATTTCTGCGTATTGATTTTTTCATAAAAGTATCTTTTGAAGACCATGGGCCGAGTTAACATGAGCTATTGTCTTATTTGTAATCTTATCGATTTTGTTATAATTCTGTGATTTGATATTCCTTCCAACAGTTATAATAGATTCATTAATGTGTTGATTCTTTTATGAATTGGTTGTCTTATTCCATTCAGAGAGAGTATATGTTATATTTGGAGATTGACGATTGTTGTTCCATTCCCATTTGTTGTCAATTTATTGTTTGTGTATTCCTTTCATTAAATTCGCATTAGTTATTCCTTTCAATAAATTCACATTTGTTGTTCCTTTTGTTTAATTCACATTTGTTGTTCCTTCTTAAATCTCAGTATATCGTTGCTCCTTTCAATTAGATTAATTAATAATTGTTCTTTGATAGATTGATTCATTAGTGTTTTTGTAGATTAAATTCTTGTTGCTTGGATAGATGAATGGGTTCAATAATTAGTTGATGTTTTTTTTCATGGTGTATTATTGCCCAGAATATATTTATGTTGATTGAGTTATTAGTTTCAGAGTTCATAGTTAATGTGTGAAGAACTTGATTATTATAGTAATATAGATAGACCCAGACTTGTTGTAACTGAACTACCTACATGATTTAAACCTCTACAACTATTTGCATAGACTTTGTTGACAATATTGAGAGAAAAGACGAATCATGAGTTGATAAAATTAATGTCAGACTAAGGTTGTTTTTAGGACATCTTTAGATCCCAATATTTTTGCGTCGCTTCCAGGGAGACTGTCAAAAATAGTATAGGTTACGTCTCTGAAAGGATGGGGTGTTGAAAACGCAAGGTAAGAACCTACACATGAAA
Organism: Picea engelmannii; assembly: GCA_009831015.1. NCBI lineage: Eukaryota > Viridiplantae > Streptophyta > Pinopsida > Pinales > Pinaceae > Picea > Picea engelmannii. Next base: position 660,975 of record ML779000.1, on the reverse strand, counting down.
CAAGTAAAATGCTTGTCCCAACGCCTACCTTTAGTTGATGCATAGAGGTTACATAGGTGCATAGAAGTTGCATTGGTGTGTATGACTAAGAAGAAAGAACCTGGAAAACAAAAAACGTTACCAAAAACTACAAAATCCTAGGGCTCAGTGCCCCTTGAAAGGAGCAATTTTATAGACAAAATTATCTTAAACGTTTAATCTCAAGCCTCGGTTGGACCTCGAAAAGGTTCTACCCAAGTCCCTTAAGCAACAAATTCACCAACTGCAACTCATGTTGAGGTTCATAAAAAAACTGAACAAAGCTTCCAAAATACACATACTCCACTTTTCAGTCCTTTAGGTGAGGGAAACTCTTGGAATTTGAGAGAAGGAGAAGGGGAGACTAGTGGAATTGCTGAGGAAAACCCACAAACAACTCAACCTGGATCTACTATGATTCTGGAAGGAGAAGGAACAACTGGAATCCCAGACATAGGTAGTGCGACCAAATATCCTAAGGGATGAAGCAATCATCTACCCTGAGTAGAATACCCAGACCAAGAAATCACTGAAGGTTATTGGCACATTTTCGACCAAATGGAACAACAAAATCAGTCGTGACCCCACACTTCCACTTTGGAATATCCTATAGTTGATTTGGTTGCTAACTCCCCAATGAAATCCATTCCACTACATAATATTCCAACCTTCAATGGATTGATCTCAGAGGACCCTAATGCGTTCCTATTCAAATTTGATGTCCTGTGTAGAGGTTATGACTATACCTCTAAACCCCAGAAACTAAAGCTTTTTCCTTCCACTTTGAAAGGAGAAGATTTACGAATGTTTGTGGGACTAGGGGGGGAACTATAAATTCATGGAACGAAATGAAACAAGCCTTCCTTACGAAATATCAAGACTACTATAGAACCAGGTATTTAAAGGATGGAATCTTTAAAATGGTTGCAAAATAAAATGAAACACTAGAAGAATATATTGAAAGATTTCAATATAACTTGCAGAGATCAACTTACGATACAATACGAAGTGAGGTACTTAAATACACTGTAATAAAAGGTATGAAGGGTGAATGGATAGAGACATTAAATTTGATGGGAAAAGGCGATATTTATCAAGAAACATATGATGAAATTGTCAAATTGCATATCAGGTGTTCACACGGTAGTACAAGAACCAGATTGAGAATACGAGGCCCCATCACTAGAAGTAGCAACATTACTAGAGGGAGTGTCACCCGAGAAGAAGTTGGTAATCTATTGGAAAATTTAAAAACTGACATTTTGGGTACATTAACTATGCAATTGGATGTTTTGCAGGATAAACAAAGACAAGCGGAGGTAGAACAATCATTGGGTGTATTTTTTGCATGGTGCAGGAAGAAACACAGTCCAAGGGAGTGTCCCCTAAACATGGTTCGAACCTGTGCTATTTGTTCCAAAGATCATGTGACAGAACAATGTCCATCACTTCCAGGATTAAAGGCTATATTTAATGAAGAATAAGAGGAAACAAAACCGGTATATCTGATGGATCAGCCTTGTCAATGGCAGGATCGTTCCCCAGGTACGCTACAAGATCCTTCTTTTTTCTATCCTGGACAATATAATCATCAACATAATTCTAGAAACACATGGCAGGGCCAACCATTTGTTAATCCCACCTAGAATTCCCAACAATATCCTACTGCACCCTGGCCAAATCAATTGGTTTCCAATCCTACTTGGCATAACTTGTAATACTCTACCCCATTTTGGTAGAATTCAAATAATAACCCCTATCCTTCACTGTGGACTAGCACAGTTTCTCAAGGCCCCAATTGGACTCAAAACTATAAGTGCCCCATGGGACTAACCAATCAACCTATGGGAATGGTTCCTCAATCTCAACCCACTTTACAAGCTCAACTGCAATTTCCCCAAAACCCCCAACCTCTAATGCGCCCTCAACTACTAGCTCAACCCTACCCGAATCCTAATAATAGACCAGTCCAACTTGTACAAATTCTCAAGAATTTAGAAGGTGAAACAAAATCAGTAGGGTGAAACGAACTTTGGATGAGGCCAGGGCATGTAATTTCTCCGGAGGAAAGTATCACTCATCAATAACAGGAGAATGAGAATGATAGACAACCAACAATGAAACCATCGACTGTGGTTATAATAGAAGAAGCAGAACATGGGGAAAATACAATCAAGCAATAAAATCCTGATAAAGAAGTAATTTCTCCTCCCCTGTTTCCTGAAAGGCTAATGATAACAAAACTAGTTGTATATCCCAACTTTGATATCGTCGGGGAACTAAAAAATCTGTGTTAAAATTGCACTCCTACAAGCTTTACAAGATATTCCTATTTATGAAAAAATGATTCAAGAATTATGTGGGAAGAAGCCTGGAAGAAAAATTAAGAATCTATCAACTGTTCATGTGGTAGGAACTTTATTTGATCTTATTCTAGGTAAGCAAGAGCCAGTTAAATATGTAGACCTAGGAAATCTCGTGGTAATAGTTCAGAGACAGGGATTTCTTTTCTCAAATACACTGGTGGATTTGGGAGAAACCATCAATATTCTGACCACCAAGACATGTAATGTCTTGGGTATCACCTCCTTCGAACCTACTTCAATTATGTTAGAATTGGCTGATAGATTGGTGGTTAAAATAATAGGCACATTACAAGACATAGCAGTCTCGGTCAACTCTTGGGAGTACCCAGCTAATTTCATAGTTATCAACTCGAGAAGTAGACTAGATGGACACCCATTAATATTAGGGAGACCGTGGCTAGCAACATTAGATGCATACATAGGATGTCACACATGAAACATGACGATTGCTAGAGGATGTTCTAAAAAGAACCTTATCTTGTATCCTCCAGCCAAACCAAGTCTTCCTATTATACATCAAAAGTTGCAACCACCTAGATATCTGGAAGAAAACATATGCCCTCCTCTCACACTAGAAGAAGCTCTTGCACTCAAAAACCAACTAGAAGATGATGTGATCAGTAGCTTCATTAACATCCCAACTGTTATAAGCAACCCAACATGTCAAATGTTGAAAGACATTTTAGATAATGAAGCATAGGGAGACCCCTTGGAAGAATTATGGAGGAACAAATTCCCACTACTGATTTCCATAACAACATTGTAGTCGAAATTGCACCAAGAAGATTTATGAATATTAATGCCAATTTGAATGACCAACACAACAAAACTTAATCCAGATCCTTGCTAAATACCAACAGGATTTTGCTTGGGAGTATCCTAACATGAAGGGAATCAATTTCCAACTATGTACACACCATATCTATATCAAAAAATATACTTGACCCATCCGACAACCCCAACGAAGATTAAACCCTCATCTCAGGGACATTGTTAAAGAAGAATTACATAAACTATTGGATGTAGATTTCATATATGTTGTTTCAGACAGCCAATGGATCTCCGCACTAGTAATCATCCCTAAAAATAATGGTAATGGGAGAATCTTTGTAGACTATAGATAACTCAATAAAGCTACCCAAAAGGACCATTTTCCCCTACCTTTTATTGATCAGGTCCTTGATACTTCAGCAGGGAAGAATTTTTTCTCCTTCCTAGATGGCTTTATCGGTTATAATTAGATTCAAAATCTTTGGAAGACCAAGATAAAACCACATTTACATGTCTTTGGGGTACCTTCGCATATCAAATATTTACCTTTGGGTTATGTAATTCTCCAAATACATTCCAGAGAGCTATTTTAAACATATTTTGTGATTTAATTAATGAAGGACTTGAATTTTACATGGACGATTTTACCCGTTAGGGAACTAAATTTGATCACCTTTTAAGGAATCTGGAGAAGGTACTAGAATGATGCATTGCTACCAGGATATGTTTGAGTCACGAAAAAATTCATATGATGGCAACTAAAGGTGTGGTACTAGGACACTATGTTTTTATAGATGGAATCAAGGTAGACCCAACAAAGATAGAGGTAATCCTTAAATTTCCTACACCTCGTACACAAACTGAGGTATGTAGTTTGCTTGGCTGTGCTGGTTATTATCGAAGATTCATAGAAAAAATTTCAAGAATAGATTCACCTTTACATGATTTAACTGGTAATGTGGAATTTCAGTGGTCTAATAAGTGTGATGTTGCCTTTGTAGAGATTAAAAGGTTAATTTCAACAACACCAGTGCTGAGAGGACCAAATTGGAAGTTACCATTTCACATAACTTCAGAGGCATCATATGTTTCTATAGGCGTTGTCCTTGGACGTGAAGAAGACAAGAAACCTTATGTTATTTATTTTATTAGCAAAAATCTAATTGCTGCCGAATTAAATTACACAGTAATAGAAAAAGATTTTTCAGCCGTTATACATGCTATTAATAAATTTCGACACTACATAACATGCTATCTAGTGATTTTGTATACTGACACTCTACTATTAGATATTTATCCAACAAACCAATTACTAATGGATGGGTTACTTAGTGGTTGATGTTGTTGCAAGAATTCAACATCACCATTAAGGATCAATCGGGAAGAGAAAATATTGTTGCATATTTTTTCTCTCGTATACCCAAGACAGATAACTCTTTGACAGTTGAAGACCAATTTCCAAAAGAAAATTTGTTTGCTATGACTATTAAGATGCCTTGGTATGTGGATGTGGTGAGTTATCTGGTAGTTGGGAAATTGCCAGTGCACCTCTCATCAAGAGAAAGGAAATTGATTGTTCAATGTAGTGCATGGTTCACTTGTATTAGTGGATATATTTTCGACACAAGGTCTGATATTTAGATCTGAATATGTATCAGAGAGGATGAAATTCATTATTTCTTGAAGGTGTGTCATGATGAGCCCTGTGGCAAACATTTTTTGGACCGCAAAACTGGGCATAAGGTTTTACAGATGGGTTATTATTAGCCCTCGATATTTAAATATGAAAAGAAGTATGTCGAGGCTTGTGATAGTTTTCAAAGGATGGGATGACCAGGCCAAGCTAATGAAATTCCCCTACAACCACAAGTGGTGGTGGAACCTTTCGAGATATGGGCACTACATTTTGTTGGTCCCTTTAACCCAAAATCAAACCAAAAATCTTATATACTAGTTGCAACAGACTATATGACCAAGTGGGTAGAAGCAATATCCTTTCCAAACCCAACTGAGGAATCAATCATTAAATTTCTCTTTGAACTATTTGTATGTTATGGATTACCCAGGGAAGTAATCACAGACGTAGGGTCACAATTTATAGCACATACAATATCATCTACTCTGCGCAATTATCACATTAAACATAACGTTACCTCGCCATACCACCCCCAGGAAAATGGACAAGTGGAAAGTACCAATAAACTCTTGGAGGAAATATTGACAAAAACCATCTCAACAAACCGTCAAAATTGGGCAATTGAGCTTCTAAATTCCTTATGGGCCTATCGCACAACATGGTGTAACACTACTGGCTACTCTCCTTATCACCTACTCTTTGGCAAAGAGCCCATCTTTCCAATTGAATTTGAGATCAAGACTCTAAAAATGGCTCAGGAAATTGGATTGGATCTTACGAAATCACACACACAACAATTACACCAGCTCAATGAGTTAGATGAAGAACACTTGCTTTCCCTTCAGTGTACAGTTGTTATTCAACAGTAGAGAGCTAGCTGGCATGACAAGCATAACAAGAAGAAATCCTTCCAGAAAGGTGATTGGGTGCTTCTTTATGATTCCAGATTTTAGGATTTTCTTGGGAAGTTGTAGACAAGGTGGCTGAGACCGTATGAAATAAAGTAATTCCATGATAATGTAAGTTTCACCTTAGTTACCATAGAAGGGCTTGGTTCTCCTTTTTTGGTAAATGGACATCGACTACGACTCTACCATCAACCGCTTTCAAAAGAATCCTTTTTCCAAGAAGTAAGTAATGATCCTACTGTTCAGATTTTAGCTGGCTGGGAAGGTAACCCAGTAGCTTGAGCTCCATGAAATTGTTGTTTTTTCCAACACTGTACATATTGTATATATTTTTCTTTGAAGATTTGAGTGAGTTTTTTTCTTTTTTTAATTACTTTCTAGGGAAGTCACTATAAAGAGATTTGGATAACAAAGACTAGAAAGGGTGTAAAATATTACTGTAACGAAATATTATTAGCACTGTTTTATATTCCTTCTTCAAACTCCAAATTACTTTTGTTTCACTTTGAAAAATCCATCGAATATAAACCTTGTTTTGATAACATTAGATGAATATGTCATTTTTCGTAGCAAAAGTCGAGTGACTGTGACTGTAGTAAATAGAAATGAATTCATGACACTGTAAACCATTTAATATATTTTATTCCCCCATAAAATTAAATGAATTTAGTTGATGACTAATCAATCCTAGGTTTGCTAAAACAAAAATTTCTTTATACGGGAGATATCCAATTACTTAATTAGATGGTTTAATTTGAACATCATCCTCATCTTCCTTGAATGTAACATTTGTCATTCGCTTTGTTGCGATTGTTTTTCCCTTTGCGGGTAGTGTCGTTCATTCAAATGTAACAATTTTTGTTCCCTTTGTTGCGATTCTTGTTCCCTTTGCAGGTAGTTTCTATCATTCGAACGTAACAATTTTCGTTCCCTTTGTTGCAATTGGTGTTTCCTTTGCAGGTAGTGTCGTTCATTCGAATGTAACAACTATCATTCCCTTTGTTGTGATTGTTCTTCCCTTTGTGGGTAATGATGTTCATTCAAAATAAACAATTGTTGTTTCCTTTGTGTTTTTTATTATTGTAGTTCATTTCACTTGAAAGCAACGATTTTTGTTTCCACCAACAACACGTGTTGTTTTTATGACTACTCCTTATATGTTTAGCTACTCCTTTTGGTATGAATTTCACTAACTAATTTTCAACGACATCACTTCTAATTATCATGAACGTTTTCTTATTTTCTTTTTAAGAAATATCTAGCGTACCTTATCAAATAGTTCATGGATTGATTCTTCTGAATTATCTTAATATTGTTCATAATCCATAACCACCATAATTCATTTATTTTCCCTATATATATAGATATACTTGAATGATAATTTTCCTTCACATCATAATAAGGAGTCTAAGTCACATTTTTACTTGGCATTCTTACACTTCGTACACCATCCCATTCTCTTAAGGAGTAGATGAGCCTCCCTTAATAAGGCCTAAAAATAAAAAAAATAAAAAATCAATAAAAAAATAAATATAAATATAATAAAAGAAAAAAACCTTCGTGCAAAAAGGATAGGGGGTATCATCATGAGCCAACCTACCACGATCATAAGAGATTAACATAAGTGACATTCCCATTATGGATACCACACCAAGGCAATGGCCTTTGGCATTTAGGGTCAAAGGAAAAGAGGTCTCATCACGAGCCGACTTGTTCACTTTGTTATGATCTAGTGAGTGGTATTGTTGTTATCTGGTTACCAAACCAGGATAGTGGCCTTTTTGGGAAAATACTATTCAAACTATTTATTGAGGATACTATCTCATCTATGGGTTAAATGGAAACCTTGTCGAGGCTATGGACGCTTGTTGCCAGTAGTGGCTCTACTTGTATTATTGAATTTTATCTTAATTCGCTAATTTTTTATTGTGCTCATAGACTTCCTTTCTTAAAGAAGAGGCTATCATTCTTTCTATATTCAACACAAGGGAGGATAACAAAATTATGACACATGGCATATTATAAAACATGGACATATTAGGAATATTCATAATTTCTTCCTTAACACATTGGATATTGGCATTTGGGCTTGAAATTTCAACAAAAGATGTGATTGTCGTTCATGATTAACATTAGGTTTCTTTGGAAATTATTAGCGGTTGTTGTCCCAGCGGCGACAACGTAATAATTTTCTCTCACTTGACTAACCATCATTATTACATTCACACATACGATCGGTCGAGGTCGACCTTTCAGTCATTGGGGGGTGGACATTATGCATGATTATCGATAATCCATAATGATTATAGATAATGGGAATTTGTTTTTTTATATACCATTGTTGTTTTGTAATTTTTATCGTTTCTAGTAACTTTCTTTAACAAGATGGTCTAACAAGTTTTATAGTTGGGAACAATAGTTGTGTTGATTTTCTTACAAAAGATATGGGTGACTGAAGTATTCGCTGTGAGCCTACACTACTACGAGTGACTGATCAAGCAAGGGAAATTCTACACATTTTAGGGTGGACACAGTATTTCAATAGACTACAGGGATTTGATATAAATGTTGCGCTATCATTCTTCCAAAATATACAGGGGGGAGTCTTAACAATTCGGCACATACAAATACCAGTCATTGACACCATCATAACCGAGGTTACAGGCCTTCCAAATGAAGGGACAAAATGAACTGGTAAATATACAACACTACAGGAAGCTGTGGAATCCTTTGCAGAACCAGGGGAGGAATTCAACAAGAAAGGAAAAGGCCTCAACCCCACTGCTCTTAGTGAACCTTGGAGGGAGCTAGCAGGGGTGGTGCAAAGATACATAAAATTCAATGGACAATATCATGTGGTGATACCTCGCCACCTCAAGCTATTGGAAATGTTAAAACAACGATTATTATTAAATATACCGTTCTTTTTAATAGCATTCCGCATGAGGTCACTGGAAGAACCTGAAAATCTAAAGACTCTACTAACGTAATCAGCCATCATGGGTTAGTAAAATTGATAGTAGACAGGGCCTTAAATCGTACACAAATAATGTGGGGGGACCTAATTGAGCTTGATAGACCCTTGAAAATTGAGAAATGAGAAGTCCACCATGAAATTACTCCACAAGGAATTGAGGTAGTCCAACCAGAGGTAGATAATGCCCAAATATAAATACAGGCCACCCAACCTGAAATGGAAATATAACTTATTCTGTTGGAAAAATCTCAGAGCACGCAGGCAGGAACATCAAAAAGGAAAATGCAAAGAACAACTTATGTTCCTGAAACCTCCTCTGTTAAAAGAAGAAAGGATAGAGAGACAATACAACCTGAAAGCACTCAGGATACTGTGCAAGAAGAAGCACCATCACATGAAAACCCTATAGGGAAACATGATGATTTATTCAGAATTTATGAATAGGATATGGCCTAAGTATTAGTAAATTTGGGAATATCACTTACTGAAGATATAGAGAAGAACCCCAAGCTCCAACCTCTCCTCCTTCAAACTCTGTCATTGATCTTCCTGATATGGAGATGCCATCCTCTCCTATGAGGGAATCTCTTGAGGTAGCATAACAACCAAAACTTCAGTTCGATGAGAACAATCCTTTAGAGAAACAAGATCATGGAAAGGAAACAACGAATGAATTTCCAATTGATCAAGGTGGGGAAGACCTTGAAATTCCTCTTGGACATAAATAAACAACACAAAAAGGCAATAATAGAATCAGAAAACTGGAACATGAAAACAAGATATTGAGGAAGAGGGTCAAGAAAATAAAGGTATTAAAACAAAAAGTTGACATATTGAAGGGAAAAATTGGACAACTTAAGAAGTAGCTGGAACAGTTTGACAAAACCTATAAGAAGGAGAAATCTAGGAGGGTTAGAACACAGGGAAGAAATCCACTTCCTAGAAGGGAAATTCACACTAACTCTGTGGAAAAACAAACAATTTTCCCTGCTCCCTTGGAATCAGTTGAAACAGAAACTCAGACAGATGCTCCAGTAACAGGAGAAAAAATTATTCATACTGAAGAGGTGCTTCTTTCCCTTGTACATGATGCCACTATTAGAAGATTGGAAGCATAATTGGAACAATCCTAGCAGACCCTAACCTAATGCCGAAATGAAATGGTGTTAGTAACAGAGAATCAAAAAGTTATCAGACAACTTTGAACCATGTTAGCAACTGAAAATGAAACCTTTGTTGATCTCAGCAGAGAAAAAGTAAAGTTAAAGAAGGTGTAGGGTCAGCTTGATGGAGCTTTGGACCAAATCAAAAGTATTTTCTCTATTTATTCTGATATATTACCTTCCAGATCCCCTGCTAATAATTATGCCCTATTTTTATTGGAACGATATTTGTTATTAAAAGTGAAATCCATTAAGGAAGGAACACCTTATTTTACCACTATCTCTGATTTTGTTTCGTGTTTCAAAGAACAAGAGGATGTAGTAAAATACATTTTGTGTGAATTATATCTTCATAATTTCATTATAGAAGAAAAAAGAGATGAGAACCCCAATCCATTCACTGGGGATATCCAGTTTCAAGCATTTTTATATTTTTCCAAAAATCAACTTAGATGGGCCAAGGCACATAAGGTCTTTATGAAAAGAGAAAATCAACTAGACCTATGGGTCAGAGGAGAACCTTCTAAACCCTTTGACACCATTATGCAACATAGAGAATTTATGAAGAGGGATAAGGTTGTGGAATATTTAGCTCCCATCCATAGACATTTTGTACATTCAAGGCTACATTATTCTTGAGAAATTAAAGAAGAATCCCTTTCTGCTACCAATTTAAGATGGAGTGTCTCTTCAAATGAAATCAAGAACAGGGAACCGTTTGGTTTTATGAATTTTCAAGTAGTTTCTCTCAGATTAGAAAGGTATGCCTAAATGATCATGGAAGAAGGGCCTTCCTAGATTCGATGAAGGTACAGTCCCCCCATTATTTGTTATCCTCTAGAGGGTTATACAAGTGTTTATGAAATCCGTAAGAAAAATGAAGAAGTTGCATTTGAAGAACTTAAAGTTAAGCATGGTTTCTGAAGGTCTAGAGAAGAGACCTCTCCACCCTTCAGTATCACTTCCTTGCATATGAACTCTCTTGTTGCATGAGGACATGCAAAAAGGTAAGTTGGGGGGTATGTTGGGGTAAGAAAAAGGTATAAATATTCTCCTTGTTACTTTGGTTTATGATATATTCTTTGTTGAATTTTCTATTAGTTTGAAGTAATTAGGGAAAAATGATTAAAAAGATTTTAGAAAATAATAATAAATGGTATTAGATATTTTCTAATCTTTGGTTTGAATTGTTTTGATTTTATGAATAAATGGACAATTGTTGTTAACTGAGGATAATCGAGGAGATCATGAAGATGCACATACCATTGAAGATCGAAAGAAATCAGAGACAAAATGGTTCAAAGGAAGATTGACTTTTTATCTTGCAATCTTCATAAATAGTAAAAGCAATCTTAAGGATCTCTTGATCCTTAGGATAACTTAATTTACTTCTCTCGTTGTAATACATAAACAAGAGTGAATGATAGAGAGGGATACCAGAATTCAGATCTCTTAATTGTTGACACTTTGTACAACAATCCCATTGTAAATGAATTATCAATTATGGAATTAATGGAAGCTTCAAGTGTTTTGATCATTTCCACGTAGTGGGTTTTTCATAACAATATTTTGTGAAGATCGTGGGGTTGGTCGACATGAGATACTATGTTATCTGTAATCTTATCGATTATGTTATAATTGTGTGATTTGATATTCCTTTCAACATTTGAATAGATTCATCAATGTGTTGATCCTTTTATGAATTGGTTGTGTTATTCCATTCACAAAGTGTAGATGTTCTATTTGGAGATTACCGATTGTTGTTCCATTCCTGTTTGTTGACAATTTATTGTTTGTGGATTCCTTTCATTAAATTCTCATTAGTTGTTCCTTTCACTAAATTCGCATTTGTTTTTCCTTTCGTTTAATTCACATTTGTTGTTCCTTCTTAAATCTCAGTAGATCGATGTTCCTTTCAATTAGATTAATTAATCGTTGTTGTTTGATAGATTGATTCATTTTTGTTTTTGTATATTCAATTGTTGTTTCTTGGATAGATGAATGAGTTCAATAATCAGTTGATGTTTTGTTTCATGGTATATTATTTCCCAAAATATATTTATGTTGATTGAGTTATTAGTTTCAGAGTTCGTAGTTAATTTGTGTGAAGAACGTGATTGTTACAATAATTTAGATAGACCCGGACTTGTTGTAACTGAACTACCTACATGATTTAAACCTCTACAAATATATGTATAGACTTTATTGAGAATCTTGAGAGAAAAGATGAATCCTCGGTTGATAAAATTAATGTCAGACTAAGATTGTTTTTAGGAAATATTTAGAGCCCAACAAAGACTTAACTAGAAGTGCTAGTTACTCATGAGAATATTACAATCCATAATCAATTTGTACACATGGCTTCCATTCTAAATTACACTACAGATCCATGTGGAAATATACCAAATAGGTTTTCATAGCCATGAATAGGCAATACAAATTAGACACATGGCATAAGCTTTCATAGTCATGAATAAGGCCCAGTGGAATCCAATCTAAAAATCAATATGAAGAAATCTCTATACAATGGAGTACAATATGATCTCCCATGATAACTAAACTCATATAGGTACTAGTCCAATGAAAGACAACAATAAAATATGAATGTTTCTACTGTAAGTTGGAGGTCTTCTAGTATCCATTGAAGGTTCAAGTCTACATCATGTGAATAGAGTAGTTGATGTCGAACAAAATGACATGTTGTTTGATTACTCGTCATTAAGGTATATCATTAAAAAATGCGAGACAACCTACCGATAATGAAAGTAGGTATCAAGGAACTTATTACATTCTTACAAGTGTGAGTAAAGGTGTTGAGGTCGAACACTTGAAGAATCCATCGATCAAGAGACATTGATGTATTCCCAACTATCGATGGTGAGAGAACCTACCACTAATGAATGCAAGCCTCTAGGTACTCATAGGAATATAGGTATCATTTCAAGAATAGATGAGTTGAATTCGATGGAAGGAGACCCTCTGAAAGGAGGGAATTAGGGAATCTCTCATCAATTAGCATGAGGTACAAAGAAATATCTTGATTATTAGGAGGATCTCAAACTAATAAGATGTTTCATGAACCAACAACCCTATGTTCCATTCACATGCACCAGATGAGAGTAGTTCACAAAAATATACCCTATGAATAACAATCGATAAGCAATATTGTCAACACAGGAGAGGAAACAACCAATAAGTCTAGTGGAATCCAAGACACTGCATGAATCTCAATGTGTGAATAGATTTATTTTTGTCGAATAGAAGGGAAACCGCCAAGTCAATGACCAATCAGGAGATGTTAACTATTGGGATCAAGGTTACCTACCCATAATGAATGTAGGACGAGGATGCATTGTAGGACTACAACTTCATGTGACTCTAAGACACATTGAGGGTATGGCCGACATGCAAAGTCAAGAGTTTTAATAAATGGCTAACATAGGCTTATAGAATTCCTTTGAAAAAGAACATGAGACATATGTATAACTATGGAAACATCAACTTGATGATAAAACTTCGTGATGTAGGAGGCATCAACAAAATCTCCATAGGGACTAGAAGAATAACTAGTCGAAGGAGTAAACTCTAAGTAACGATCTTAGCTTCCTAAGGTCATGTTAAACCCAAACTTTGGATGATAGTGGACTCAAAATTTTGTGCTATGTTCCAAGGTGACATGACTGCTACTAATATGAGATAATATTCTTTTTCCTCCCGTCATTTTTTATTTTTTCATAGGCAAATAAATGTTATGATACAAGAGAGGAAACACGTATCGCGAGCAAGCAACGAGATCTAAAAAATGGAATATGCCTATTCTCAATGCAAGGAAGTTGATGCAGGGTATGGACACTTAGGGGAATGTTTCCTCTTAGGGTACAGGGTGTCAAGATGCAAATGATTATAAACAAGGCTCTTCTTAGCTAGTGATGCAAATTTTTGAGGTAAGAGACTTATAACGAAAAACCAGGAACTGACAATAGGCTCAATACTACAAGCAGGAGGATGGAATGCGATTACAACTTAACTCCAAAGAATTTCCTTTTTCATCGATTTAGTCCCCTAGGTCCAAAAAAGTATAAAATAATACCCAATATAACTCTTCTAGCCAATGTTGAATAGAGTATTCTTTTTTTGTAAGTAGTCTACTTGGTCATAAAAATGGTTAAACTTACACCAAATAGATTTCCTTTCAAATCCATTTAACAAGTGTGAAAGAGACAAGTTCACTTGACAATCTTTTCACTTTTTTAGAGAGCCTGAAAAGAGCTTAACCAAGATTCATGGATGTTGTTTTAAGAAACATATTATGGGGGAGGCCAAGGCTCTTGTACATGAATTATATCAAAATACCGCAACTCATTGGTAGTTGAAACAAGCTTGGGAGAACCGAAAGCTTTCCAAGTCGAAGAGGATAAAATTCTTGCATAGGATCCTTGCAGAGAAGGAAGTTGAAGCTCTACAAGGTCATTCCAATCAAAGGAAACCATCCTAGGACTTGGAGGGAGTGTACTCGAAGAGAGTGGAATTATCCCTTGTTCAAAAGGTATAGAACTATACATTCTAAGGACATGGTTGAAAGATGCATCACCTCCCAAAAGAAGAGTGGGGTTGACTGAAGATTGCATCGACAATGTCACTTCCTTAGAATTGTCATTGTCCTATAGAAGAGTGGGATTGGCTGAAGATTGCATCGACACGACCACTTCTTCAAGAATTGGTTGAATAGGATGCGAGGAAACATGGTCTCGAGATGCATCACCCCAAAAAACAAGAGATGTGTCGGCCAAAGATTGGATCGACACAACCACTGGTTGAAACAGATGCGAGACAACATGGTCAAGAGACGCATCACCCCACAAAATAAGAGTGCTGTTAGTCGATGATTTCAGCATCGCAACCGATGTATCAATCAAACAAGGATTAGAAGGTTTGGGAACCAAATATGACTCAGAACCCTAAGGGCCCCCAGAAAAGGACCACACTTCTTGTACCATGGTAGTAGCAGAGCACAAGCGAGTTAGATGATCTCTTTTGCAAAGCCTACAAAGGAACTTGGGATTATGTCATATACATAGAGGCTTCTAAATCATATGAATTCCCCCATCATGAATTGTAATGGCTAGTGATATGCTCCTAGTATGGCTTGCATATGCTAGTAGCAGATCTCCAACATGACTTGTAGAGGTTGGTGATGAATTCCCAACATTACTAGCAGAGGTTGGTGATGTATGTGCAGTGTGAATAGTAGTGACAAGAGTTCTTCCCCCAGCATGACTTACAGTGATTGGTTGCTGGTATTCAACATGACTTGCAAAGGTTGTTGACCTATATCCAACATGCCTAGTAGAGGTTGGTGATATAATGCCAGTATGACTTGTAGTGACTGAACTTGTGTTTCCAGCATGACTTGCAACAACTGGTTGTGTCATCTGAGACCAAAGTTATGAGAAATAATGATTTTGAGATATTGCAGGCCAAAAAGAGTTATGGTATACACCATGGCCCTGTCTAATAGGATGACATCCTCCTCCAAATTGATTCATAAAGGGTTTCAAGGGAATCATCACTGAGGAAGTCTCTTTCGAAGAGAAAGCGACATGACAATGGTTACTCAAGTGAGGATATATCTGTTGGACATATTTTCATTGAAGTGTTGTCATTGATGTCAACAATCGATGCCATTATGATGTGATGATGAGTTGATATGAAAAAATTGCAGTGAGATCTATCTAAAGCTCAGGAGAGACATCATAGTAAATTTCACGAGATCAACACATATGAAGAAATAACATTGGGACTGAATTCCCAATAGATCAATGATCTTGATCAGTTCTAACCCAAGTACAAAACCAAAATCTCAGAAGGGAAAGAAAAATGCAATGATATAAACAACATGCAGATGAATCTACCAAAAAGATCAGAAGGGAAATCACATTGCAATGATATAAACAAAATGCAGAGGAGGACCCTCAAATCAAACATCCGATTAAGTCCTGACCATCAGATATTAGTAAGGGCAGATCAAAAAAAAGAACCATTGTGGGATGCAAGGGTTGAGTTAACGATTGCGCAACTTTCGGTTATGAAATCATCCATGTTAGTTGATATAATACGAGAGAATTATCGACCATTAGATGAAGTCAAGTTGCTCAAGTTTTACTTGAGGAATCTCACTTTGGGAGAATTGAGAATTGGGAGCGTATAACCCAAAGTGTCGAAGGGAGAAATTAATCTAGACCATTGATCTAGAACTGATCACAACTGTTAGATCTAAGAGGAGGACATGTACCATGTCATCAAATCCATGTCAGCAGACCACGTCATCAAGGACACCTGGAGAAATCAAATGGTGACAAGTTTCTAGGTCCATTTGTAATTTTAGGTTACATAAGTCACGAATCTAGGTGACACATGGTAGCCACTCGTCCAGTGCCAAGTCCATAGTGACGTCAAATTCAAGGCTTCGGGGGAGACAAACAACTACTCAAAGCCCCGAAGTAATGAAAACCGTTGATCTAAAGTAGAATATGGGAACCATCAGATTAGGAGACAGTCAACTCTGATGCTTACCAAATCTAGTGGAAATTGGAACAATGATTACCTGAACCTATGAACCTTCAAAGTCCTGAGGTAAATGAGAACTGTCCATCTCAACCTTTTATTAAGTCACAACCATTGGATTAAGCAGTGGAAGTATAAAGTAAGCATTGAAGCTAGACCATTGATTTGGTTTAGTGATTGATGCTAACCATTAGATCAATCCTTGTGAGAAGTGAACGAGAATCGTCCACTCAATGGAAGATCAATTCATGGCCATCGATTTTTTTGAATCATATGGACAAGACAAGATCACCCATATACAAAATAATGAATATGGACTGTTCGATCTACTTTAGAGAAAACTACTCCAGAAGATTGGATGAGAAAAACATTGCCCGAAGGTCGAAGTACTAGAGGACTAGGTTCCAGCCCCCGGTCATGGGTTACGAACACAAAATCCATGAGGTATTGGATACATTTCTTAATTAATAATCTCATGTTTTTGCGCTATTGGTTAAATGTAAATGGTTTGAATGAAGTGCGTCTGCAAGATTCAATTTCTGCAACATTTGGAGAGACATGGAATCGAGTTAAAGAAATCGATCCATACCTGTGATCGATTTAAAAGCACTTTGAATTAACAACTTACACAATGATGTATGAATAATAATAAATATTATTATTAATTTAAAATGAAGAGCTGCAATGGTCCAAACAAAGGGACACAATGCTTCATAGCTCACACCAGTTGGAAGAGATTATAAACAAGAAAGAATGGTGAGAAAAAAGTGTCTCTAAAGTCCAGTTCAAAAGATCAAAACAACAACAGAGTCCAAGAAGAAGAATTGATGATTCTTATGAAGTGAGGGTGGAAGGGAGGAACATGGAAGGATTCATATCCTTTAAGTGTAGGTTAATGGAGTAGGTGTTGCCTAGTGTTGGTGCCCTAAATACAAGGGAGTTGGTGCTTCCTAGGGTTGGTTCCCTAAATACAATGGAGTTGGTTCTTCCTAGGGTTGGTTCCCTAAATACAAGGGTGTTAGTTCTTCCTAGGGTTGGTGCACTAAATAAACAACGGAGTTGGTTCCCTGAAGAAGAGGATTTATTTCTCCTAGAGTTTGTGCTCTAAAAAGGATTGGTTTTCTTCACTATTCTTCATAAAAGCCTTGTAATTCCTATTAATTATATTTATATAACTGATTTTACAAACAAGTATATTGTTGATATATTGTGATAGTTAACAAAATATAAAAGTAATTGTTAGTTTTTGAAAAAGGATAATATTGATTCACCCCCCCCCCTCTCAGTATTCCAACAATTAGTATCAGAGCGGGTTCCTTCATCACAGTCTAAACAATTGGGATGTAGATATTGAAGATGGATCAACAAGAGGGAATGTGTAACAACAAAGCACCATTTTTCAATGGAGGTGGTTATGCTCTATGGAAAATAAGGATGAAAAACTTTGCATTGGCTCTTGGCTTGGATATCTGAAAAATTGTTGTAGATGGTTGCACTGCACCAACTACTTAGCCCAAAGATGCTGCAAGAAAGAAAATCTACAATGACAACTCAAGAGAAGTTAATGCAATTCTAGGAGGGTTGAAAAATTATATATGTGTGAAGGTTATGCATTGTAATTCAACCAAAGAAATCTGGGACAAATTGGAGGTTGTATATGAAGGTCATAGAAAAGTTAGGGAAGCCAAACTAAAGACCTATAGAAGTCAGTTTGAAAATATGAAAATGAAAGACAAAGAGAAGATTGTTGAATACCTTCATAGGGTAGATGAAGTGGTTAATTGACTCAGAGAAACTAAAGAATAACTTACAGATAAACCTATTTTTCAAAAGATACTAAGGTCATTACCTATGAGATATGATGTAGAGATATCTACAATTGAAGATAGGTCCGATATTGACAAACCCACAATTGATCAACATCATGGAATTTTTATAGCATATGAAATGAGAACAGGAAATGATAAATCATCAAAAAATGAAACTACCTTTAAAGCATCTAAAGAAAATACGAGACATGAGAAAAAGACCAATGATGAGGTATCTAATATATATATGAGGAAACTGCCAAATTCTTAAAGAAACTCAAGAAAGGGATAAGGAAACACAAAGGAAATATTTCCCTAATATGTTTCAACTGTGGTAAAATTGGACACTTTGCCAATAAATGTTCCCATCCTAAGAGGGAGGAAAGTGATGATGAAGGAACCTTCAAAAATTAGAAGAATATCAACACTAATAATAAAAAGAAGTTCTACAAGAAAAATAAAACATTCTTTACCCAAGAAGACAATAGTTCATCAAAAGAAAATGAAGAACATGAACCAGAGCTCCTATTTATGGGAATAAAAACTCAAAATTATATACATTCAGAATATGAAGAAGAAGTCTTCGAAGAGGAAATCCTTAGTGTAATTGCAGAACTAAGAAAAACTAAATAACAAAACAGGTTACTGAGGGAAGAGCTTCTAGAGATTAAAGAAGCCACTAAATCAAGAGAGAGGGAAGTTTCCAAAACCATCAAAGAGTCAGAATAAACCATAAGTTATTTGAAGTCCAAGCTCCTGGAAGATAATAAAATTGAAGAAGTCGTTTTACAACAAATTAATGATAAAAAAACAAGTATGTGAGAAACTAGAAGCTGAGATTAAGCTACTAAAAAGTGAAATTGAGAAAGAAAAGAAGGGATCACAATTTGAAAATAGTTCAAAGATCTTGGATGAAATTATCAGTAGTCAAAGGTCACCAAACAACAAGATTGGTTTGGGATATACTCAAGACTCAACTTCTACATCACAAGGATCTGTCAAGAAACCAGTCAGTTACCCAGATGCTCTCAAAAAATCATTAAGAAAAGAAGATAATAAAGAAAAGATGATACCAATGAAAATTGTTACACATAAACATAAATCGATACTTCCTACTAGAGTAAAAGATGACAATAAAAATACAATCATTAGGAGGAATCCCCCTAAATATCTATTTATTAGATATTGTTACTCTTGCAATAATTTTGGACATAAGGTAGTACACTGCAAAGCTTATGGGCAATACAATCGTAGAAATGTACAAATATACAAGAACAATAACTACAATACAGAGAAGAGAAATTTTAACTCATTTTCTCCTTTGGAAGACTTCAATAGTGAATGCCAAAAATGCAACAACTATGGTTATAAAACTAGTGAATGTAGATTGTCAAAATATGATAAAAAGACAAATATTTAAAATAATCAGAAAGAATGGAAGAAAAAGAAAAAAGAGTGCAATGTAGCCTTATATGCAAGAAATCAAGAAGGCACCATGCCCCTAGACCGAAAACTAGGATTCACATAAGACGATGAGATAGAGGATGGTGTGTGTGAAGACATGTCTGGAATACCAAAAGAAGAAGGATTAGAGGCCCAAGGTATTGGTTGAGTATCATTATTCAACACACCACTTAGAAATACAAAAGGATTCGTCCCCATGGAATGAGCAAAGACCATGGGTTGGGTAGCGCTAACTTAGGGAGTCACGGGGGCTCCACTAACTATAGAAAGGAAAACTCATGACGCGATACAAAATCCTAAGGTCGACTAATAATCCAAGAGCACACCAAAGTAAAGAAAAAAGGCCAATGTACACAAACATGATATAGTGGTTGAAAAGGGGCATCCCTGACTAGAGTAGGTATGTCTCGGCCGAGAGGGGCCGAAGACTCTCTTCAAAATATTGGAGGTATTATAATTACTTATAAAGACCCTCGTGGGCTTAACAACACATTTGGTTAGATCTTCCCAGAGAGGTAATCCTCCATAAAGGTTGTATGATGTATGACCCTTATTTGACTCAGGGTACCTACAAAATAACCCTTGCAGGTAACCTATGTGGCTACCTATGTCTATCAACTAGAGGCACCACAATATAACTAATGTGCAGGAGAATAGTCGTAAGTATGGTCCACCATATGCATAGGGTAACAAAGCCCGAAATCTTGAAATCACCACCTCTCATAGAGGTAAAGGTACTAGAAAAAACCTCATATACGAATGGAACCACAAAAATATATTTGATTCTAAGAAGGTATTAGAGGACTATCTTTGCAACCAACTTGGTGTGACCTCATTCTTAACTCTAGTGTGAGCGGAGCTTCCTGATGTCACTGATTACACAATTGTTTTCACCACTCCCTAGTTAGACATATATGTTTAGTTTAATAGCCTTGGAGAAGTTTACTCACAAAATCATATCCCAAGGCCCAATGTCCTATGCTTGTTTGTGTAACCTGAGAAATAAAATCGTTTCTAATGAAATTTAGTTAATCAACATTACTTTTAATGGATTTTTCTTACTCAAGAGGTGTGGTCATGAAACTGATGATATTATGAATCAACATATCAAATAAATGAATATAAAATATTGTTAAGTCGTAATCTTAAATTCTCGAGAGATGGTAAGATTTTAAATGCAACTTTCAATGAAATTTCTACAATTTCAATAAAATGCAATCTTTCCACATGTTTCAATATCAATACTAAGTAATCAAAAGAGAAAATGTTATTATGAAAAATAAGAATTTTTTTGTTTTTGTTTTTTTGATATAAAGAAAAGAAAATGAAAGGACCGAATAACAAATTCACATATAGACCCCACTGTAAGCAAAAAATGGACAAGCCAAGTAGGATACCAAGAACAAAACACTTAGACCAATGTGAAAGGACAACTAATGAAAAAGATGATAAGAAAGAATATTCAACAATAAGAAGGTTTCCTATCACTTTGTAAGTGCTCAACAATTAGGACAAAGATCCGAGAGGACTCAGGAACCAACCAAACTCACCTAAAAAACACCAAACTCAGCCAGTAAGCCTAAAGAACTGATGTACACAATTGTTTGAGCAAAATCCGTGTATGTACGCACCCTACAGAAGGACAAATTGCGTATATACACATCTCTCAAGGGAAAAATTGTGTATATATAGTAAAACACTTCTAAGGAAAGGTTTAAGAGAAGAAACTCAGATGCAAAGTAAAAATAGGTTGTCAAGAAATCAAGCAACAAGGAAACTGAGGATAACAAAGAGAAAGTCAAGGAGAAAAACACTCCAAACCCCAAACAAAATAACATTCCCCGACATGATTTCCAATTCTATTACGAGGAAAATATCTCTATGGATTGGGGTAAACCACCATAGACAGAATGACATGTATAAATCAACCTTAATACTAGGTATGCTATATAAATGAAATGCTAACAATACAAGGTCGAGAGCCTAGCTCATCTGAACATTCGATGAAGACCATAGTTGAGAATGCAACTCAAATATTTATACCTGCAACTTGTGCTCAACAACTAATATACGAAAGTATATGGTGATAATATAGAATGTTATCATATAGATTAGAATAATCGATTAACATACATGAAAAATACGTCCATGGAATAATAATTCAAATATTTGCAAGATATCAATTGGATGAGAAAAGAGTATTTCTATTAAAATAATCAACAAGAGTATGTAGGTGACAAACTTCTTCAATGACACTTCTCAGAACCAAGAAACTCAGTTCCTCCAGCTAGGCCTCCACCACTTCAATCCTCTACCAAGGACAAGCTCATATAAAGGAGACAATAAGGTTCTCCATCACAAATAAGGAAGATCTTGGGGGCTGAGCAATGAGTTTAGAATTCCAAGGATAAAGGGATGCAGAGTCAATGTGAAGTGAAATTTTTCCATAGTATTTTTGGTCTGGAAAGTTTAATTCTCTTCTCTCCATGGCTTGGATATGGCTCAATTTATAGCCTTCAAATGGAACTAAAGGGCCGATTTAGAGCGTTTCCAGTATATGGAAGGTCAAGGATCATGAATCTCATGACGTGACATGGAAACCCAACATAATTTTTAATTTTGAGCACCAAATCCGATGTATGCAGGATGTAGTGGAGTAACCTGCATATGGGTGTGTTGTCTAACTAGTAGGGCCCGTATATGTGGAAAACCATTCTTTTTTGGCTCTAGAAGGTACAAAAAGGGACTTCAAGTTTGCATAAGGAAAATGAATGACCATCCAAGAAAGTTGCATGGGGTGAGGAATTTTTTTTTTTTAACACGAAGGTCATACAACACATCTATACAATAGAAATGTGGGCACTTATTTCGAGGCTGAAATATGGCTCATTTTGTAAGGCTCTTCGACAAATATTTTGAGTATTTATGTTGGTACCACTTACTAGTTATTGTTGTACATTTAATGGTGAAAATGATGTTGTAAGCTCATAAATTTCCTCCTATCTAAATAAGAAAAAACTCTCCTAGAATGGTTTAACCCCTGTGGGTTTTTTTAGGGACATTGCCCATAAATTTCTTGTGTTCAATGAGTCAATGCGGTTGTTTTTCATTTATATTTCTGCTACTATATTTTCAGATTTCTTAGTCTTTTGTATTTATTCTCATAGTTACTATAAATGTATGTGGTACTTTTTCTTGATTGGTGAATAAATATAGGAGGATGAAATCTAGCATTGGCTAAGTGTTTGAAATTATATTTTCAACATGGTATAAGAGTTGGAGCTCTGAGATTCGACAGAATAAAGAGTTGACACTTAATTTGTAGTGAGTGTAGGGGGTTTTTTCTTGGAATAAGGAAGGGGAAGATTTGAGTTTCAGTTGAGAAGATCATGGCTTTTGACTTGAGATTCGAAGATAGATTGGATTGCATTGTTGTCGAAAGAATAAGATTTATGGAATATTGTGCACCATACTGCCAGTGCATCTGTTGTCATTCCTACAGATCCTACTCAGTTGGCTACATTATTGATGTTTCAGCATCGGGCATAAATTCTATATATATTTATATTATATTATAAATATATAAATACTATATTTATAATATAATCTACAAATATAAATAATCAATAATTAATAATAAATTACTTAATAAAAAGAAAATAGTGGAAAATACATGTCCATTAATGAAAGGGAACTCCACCCAAGTATATATGTTGGCACCCTCAATTGTAATACATCATCCCATACCTCATATCATCTCACATATAACTTGTATCATATCATATCATCTCATATACAATACTATCTCATTCAATATTTTCTTACTATTTTCAGTTGAGATTTTCAATGTGTAATTATTATAGGATAACAATATCATAAGGCAATAATTATCACATTTGAAGATTAGAAAATTCAACATGGTATCAGAGCTAGTTAAGAGCTAGTATAAGTATTTTCTGAAGCTAGTTAAAATATTTCAATGCTATATTTGATAGATATTCTTTAGATCTTTTATTTTTTTCAATTATACGATCATGGTTGCAAGCGACCTTTGCACATAGAGTGAGTATAGTCATGATCACGAGTGACCTGTGCAAATAGACAACCACAATCATGATTGTGAGAAGCCTATGGACATAGAGAAACCACAATCATGGTCGTGAGTGATCTATGCACAAAGAGAAATCACAATCGTGGTCGCGAGCAACCTATTCACATAGGGTGACCACATTCCCTTCGTTGGTCATTTTCCTAATTATAGGGCATGACCGTGTTAGGTATGTGAGGTCTAGAGAGTCTCACATGGAGATCAATAGTGAGGAGGAGGATGCTCCGAAGGATAATGATATGGATATCTCTTGCCCAATTGTTCATCCTTCATACGATCAAGAGGAATTAGTAGATCCAACAAAGCCAATGGATATACCTAGAGATGTTGCAGTGACCAAGAAGAGGCCATCATGGATTCATGAAAAAATTTCAAATGGAGAGAGGCATGCAACTCCCAATGGTAATTTCATGAAAAGAAAACAACCTCAGAGGTTATCAAGTTAAATGGAATTAATGAGTCACATCATTGATTATGAACCTTCTAGTTATGAGGAGGTAGTAGGCCAATAGGTTTGAAAGGATGTTATGATGGAAGAGTATCAGTCCATAATGAAAACTGATGTGTGGGATATTGTGTCGAGACCAGATGGGTTTAGTCAATGGTGACCTCCAAATGGATCTACAAGATCGATATGCAACATCGGGAAGGCATTATCCCACATTGTTCATGCTGATTTAACCAAGGGAAAATGATACATTCACTCATAGGGCTTTGCTAGTGGTGAATGAACCAGGTGTAGTCTTTCTCCTTAGTTATGTTGATCTGACTAGCAGTGATAAATACTTGATATGCAAAATGTCTCCCTCACTGAGAGGTAGTTTTTATTTTTCAGCATTAGGTAGAAATTCTCCCATATTGGTCATGCCTATTTGACCAAGGGAAAATGATACATTCGCTCACAAGGATTTGCTAGTGGTGAATGGCCTAGGCATAGTCTTTCTCCTTAGTCATGCTAATTTGACTACGAGTGATAAAGACTCGAGATGCTAGATTCTAGTTGATGTTTTAGCATTGGGAAAATATTCTCCCAGATCTGTCATGTCAATTTG
This sequence comes from Picea engelmannii, assembly GCA_009831015.1. Classification (NCBI taxonomy): domain Eukaryota; kingdom Viridiplantae; phylum Streptophyta; class Pinopsida; order Pinales; family Pinaceae; genus Picea; species Picea engelmannii. The sequence goes on along the minus strand of ML779000.1, from coordinate 636,140 downwards.
ACCAAGGGAAAATGATACATTCACTCAGGGGGCTTTGCTAGTAATGAATGGCCCAGGTGTATTATTTCTCTTTAGTCATGCTAATTTGACTAGGCATGATAAATACTCAAGATGTTATATTCTAGTTGATGTTTCAACATTGGGAATAAATTCTTCAAGATTGGTCATGTAAATTTGAAAAAAGGAAAATTATACATTCACTCATGGGGATTTTTTAGTGGTGAATTACCCAAGTGTATTCCTTGTACTTAGTCATGCTAATTTGACTAGGAGTGATAAAGAATGAAGATGCTAGAAGTTAGTTGATGTTTCACCATCGAGAAGACATTCTCCCATATTGGTCATCATGATTTGACCAAGGGAAAACGATGCATTCACTCATGGGGATTTTCTAGTGGTAAATGGCCCAGGTGTAGTCTTTCCCCTTATTCATGTTGATTTGAATAGGAGTGATAAAGACACATGATGCTACATGTTATCACATGCATACCTAGAGTGAGCCTGATCTGAGAGAGAGTGAGTTGTCTCAGAGAGAGATCTGCAGAGGGAGTTCCCCCTTAGGTTCAGGTGAGAGAGAGACATCTCCCAAGAATGACATACACGTGACATGAGTCTAACGAGAAGTTTGTATACTTCAGAGACAAGATCGACGTGATGCAAAATGTCTCCCTTGCTGAGAGGGAGTGTTGATGTTTCTACATTAGGTAGACATTCTATATATATTTATATTATATTATAAATATACAAATAATATATTTATAATATAATGTATAAATATAAATAATCAATAATTAATAATTAATAATAAATTAATTAATGAAAATACAATAATGGAAAAGACATTTCCATTAATGAAATGGAACTCCACCCAAGTATATATGTCAGCACTCTCAATTTTATTACATCATATCAAACCTCATATCATCTCATATACAATATTATCTCATGCAATATTTACTTACTATTTTCAGTGTGTAATTATTCTATGATAACAATATCATAAGGAAATAGTTATCATATCTGAAAATAAGAAAGTTGAACATGCATATAAAAAGAAAAATGTTAAGGCAAATAGATTAATATTGGATGAAATCAAATATCACCTCATTCAACACAGTCCAAGAAATAAGAATTCTTATGAAATGTGGGCATGTTTGACCAAGCTATAACAAAGTTATAATGAGAATCGAAAGATGGTACTGAGAGAGTAGCTTGGAAACATGAAGATGAACACGGCTAAAAAAGTGCCCTCATATCTCACCAGAACTAATAAAGTTTGTGATGATCTTAGAGCAGTTGGAGAGGCTATATCAGATGGAGAAATGGTCAAGACAACTCTGAATTTTTTTTTTAAAGAAGTGGAACACCTTTGTTAAAGGTGTTGTCTCTAGAGAGAACAATCCCAACTGAGAGATATTTTGGGATGAATTCATATAGGAAGAGACTTGTGTGGAGTCTCTTTGTAGAAAAAGTAAAAGGGTGAGGATAATGGGGAGAATGTTTCCCTATTTGCAAAGAATAAGGACAAGAAGGTTATGGGAGTGGAGAAGTATCGTCATGGACAGAAGAAGGAAATGAGTAAGGTGAGATGCTATACATTTCCTAAGTTGGGACATTATGCAAGCCAATGTTCGAGCAAGAAGAAGAAGAATGAGATTTCATAGGTGTCAACATCAGTTTTGGTTGCTAGGGATAATTTTAGGGGCTAAATTTCACTCATGGGATAATTTTCCATTATTTTTTCCAAAAAGTGATTCGCCATTATAAAAATGATTCGCCAAAATTCTATATGATAAAATTATTTTAGCTTAAAAGGTGTCAAAATTTTATACAAACTATATACAATCCTTAGAAATTTGAATATTTTAAAAAAAATATCTCCAAACATTTTATAGTTGACATATTAAGCACTTGTAAGATTCACCAAGGGTTCTACATTTTAAAATAAATTTCCATACTTAAAATTATCCCTTGTGGTTGTTGAGTTCACGGAAAAGTTTGAGAAGGAGTTTTCCTTGATGGCTTGTCTTGCAGGTATTGGGTGCCAAGGGTGTAAAATAAATTTTGCATGGTTCTTGGATAGTGGGGCCTCTCAACACATGACAGGGATGAAGTCTTTATCCCTCGTTTTTATAGAGTTCAAATTAGGAAGCTATGTGGGGTGTGGGGTTGGCACAACACATGTTCTATCTCTGGAGGGAATTGTAAGTGTTAGGTTCTAATTGGAGTTAGGAGGATATGTGGAGTTGTTCGAGGTTTTATATGTTCCTAAAGTACCGATGCACTTTCTATCTATGTATTCTTTTGAGATAGATGGATGTCAAATTGTGTTCTCTCAAGGAATAGCGTACCTATATCTAGAGAGAATCTCTTTTGACCCATGTGTGTTGTTTGGTGTCCGATCAGAGATATTGAACAAAGTGCTTGGTCAACCTGTAGTTGGATCCAATGGGTGGTTGGAGCCTAAGTCAAATAGTAGTGAGGTTTCAAAGAGAGGACACTGGCTGGATAGGTCTTCAAAATACATATCAATAGAGGTAGTTGGAGATACTTTGAGTTCATATGGAGAATATTCTTTTAGGGAAATGGGAGTGGCTACAATAGTAGAGGACATGATGAGATTGGATATATATTCTGGTGGAGGTACCATACGTACCTCCCTCTCTAAGAGGGAGTGTTAGATTTTGGTATCTTAGTGGTACTTTTTCATATATTGTGCCTAAGTAGGAGTATGAGAAAATAACTCTCTCTATTGAATTTATGAAGTGATTTCATAAAGTAATTTAATAAAGTCAAGTTGATCCTTTTAATATTTAATGGGTAAATGTGGCTTTATGAAAAGTGGCTCACTTAAGTGATTTAATAGAACTCAAGGAATGATTAGTTTGTGACCATTGATCTCAAGGGAAGGTGGAGAGCCACTCAAGGGATACCAAGGTTCAGAGGAGTTACTCATTAATGAGTAATAAAAGGAAAATTAGAGGAGAGATGGGGCACACCTTTTGAGGAGAGTGAGAGAGGAAGTGACGCAAACCCCCTGATCCTCCCAATGTATGCTCGACCTCTCGTTCAAGGATCGATAAGTTTAATAGTCAAATTGACTCTTGGGCTCTTGTTGAGCTCCAAAAACATGTACACAGGACCCTCAATCCAAAAACAGGTCCGAGCAATAGACCCACAAAATTTCTCTTTAGCGCTTTTCCTTTTAATATTTAAAATACATGCGCTAGCTCCCTCTTCTAAGCTCCTTCCCTCATATGACCACAGGCTCGAAACTGTGGGCTAAAACCTTTCGACATTTACCCACAATACCTTGCTTTAGTGCTCTGCTAGTGCTTATTCACGACATAGGTGCTATCCCCTTCTGTTACGACATATTTCTCATGTGTACCAGGGTTGTGAGCTAGGGCTTAACTCAAAGGGAAATTAGTTTCCTGTGCTTTGGCCTTTGGTGATTTCCTTCTCTTATAACTCATCATGCTTAAAAGGTGTCAAACGTTGAACTCATGGGATCGATCCATGTGTCCCTCTCTGAATCAACGGTTGACAATGATCCTCCTTCTCTCTCCTTCTGGAGTGCCTTCCTTGAATAGAAGGGTTTGTCGATGCACATCCCTTCTGCAATCAATGTTCCACGGTGCTTCAACCTTCAGGTCCCCCAGGCACCTTTAGTCCTTTGTTTACTCCCGAAGTCTCCTAGCTCTGAAATGTGAGTTCACTTGATGTGTGTCCCTTATGTAGTAGACAATCACGATCTATCCTTCTATCCACTGTGTATATGGAGTGCCTAAATTCTTGTGGATTATCCTTCACGCTAGTTTTCGAGATCTGACAGTCATCAATGCTCGGTGATCTCCACCACGATTTCCACCATTGAAATTTCAAAATCTATGTTTCAAAGGGTTATGGTTGTTTCCCCTCCCGAGATTAATTTATCCCTTAAAAAAAAGTTCAGACTTGGAATCTTCCATGTCTACTCTCCCCAAATCCTCAGGTGGTTATCCCTTCTGAGATTTACCTTCCGAGGTACATGAGACCTCTATCCTCCCTTTTTGAGTGCTCCTCCCACACTTTGAAATGTTGGAATTTAGTAGATTACTAAGATTCCTCCTTCGACACTAGTGGTTTCTACTTCTCTGGAGCTTTTTCCTATGAGGTTTTAGAACCTTGGGCACACTCCTTGAATCCCTAGAAATCTACAACGAATGACATTTATCCCCTTCACAAAGAGTATAAGAATGACTTGGCCTGCACCCTCCTTGCATGAATTTGTGATTTTTCTGCACTACGACTATCAAATATTCAACTTTATGTCTCCTGAGATTCTTTGAGTTAAACTTAAATCTGTAATGCGCTCCTTGTGGACAATGTGCACTTCTTGCACGAGCTCTCATAAGAGAAACAATTGAAACTTATTCCAACTTGACAAGTTTTATGTATTTAACCACAAAATACATTCATGGGAACAAAAGAAACATAAAACATAAAACAAGGAATGTAAGTGACATAAAGCCTACCATTCATTTAAGTAAACACAGTAAGAGTAACATCAAACATTGGGATTAAATATCCTTTGTTCTATTCATCCAAAGGATAAAATACATAGATACAAGCAGTCATCCACTGCTCTTCAACAACTCATACAATTCTCTCTGGCTCTCACAGCAACAAATCTCTCTCTCTCTCTCTCTCTCTGTCAATAAGATCTATCACAAAATGAGAAACAACCCCCACAACTGAACAAGAAAATGAATAATATTCATGAAAGATCTTCTCGAGCCTTCCCTCCTTCCTACCTACTTCTCTCCTTTCATATTAATGATAATTTACAAAACATATCAGAGTCAAGCTTGAGATCTATACAATACATCCATACATTAAAGAGATTACTGTTGGTCTCTAGTTTTGACCATGTTTTTTCCTATATTATATCACCAAGACCTCCATTTCCATACCCAGTACCACCCCTTCTGGCATTATTATGACACAGTTGACATTTCTTTACCACTAAATGGGGTTACTCAAGGTATTCTTACATTTCAAGTTATTTTTATGTATTTTGATACTTTAAATTAATATTGAAACTAATGTGGCTTGAGTTAGGTACTATTTCTATTTGAAACAGGATTTGCCAGTACCAGGTACCAGCTCGCACCCCGTGGAGATACCAACGAAGCTGCTAAAGATCCGCGCGATATGGCCAGAGTGGTAGACAGTGTGATTTACATGATAGATTGAGTCATCACTCATATGATGATTCAAGGCGAAATTATAGAACTGAGTTGTTAATACTTCATGACTCACACTTCATGACACTGCGTGTCACGAAGATGTGAAGATCGTTTTTTAACTGATTTCGAGTTATTTTCAGATATGGGATCCGTTTGAATTAATGTATTTTTGCTTTAAACTATTTTTGAGGAGGATCTATATAACTAGAGGATCACTCCTAAGAAACGTTGGTTATGTTATGTTATGATACACATTTCTGCTAATACAATCTGCCTTTGCGTTATGTTACTTTGTTGTCATCTGATTTGAGTTATTTTTCTGAGTAAATGGAGCATGAAGCATAAACAATGTTACGTAGAATGATCTGAGTAGTTATGGTTCTCCTTTCGGTGATTGCACCTCTTGGTTGGGCCCACCAACAGGTTCAATTCGTTGCTTTTCTCTGTATTAGATTTAGTTTATTTCAGTATCTTAGGATTTGCATGCATGTTAGCTTAGAGTTTGGGAATTAACTTGTTCAGATTCTTTCCTAAATATTCTTCAACTGTATCGTTTCCAGTATATTAATATCTTCTACATTGATGAGTGTTGAAAGCATGGTTGTTTCCTGTAGAATTTAAAGCATAAACTAGATTTGCTTTGTTTCCAGTTTTCCATCTGAACGTAAATTAAAGAGAATGCGAGTTTGAATTTACTTTGCTTTGGTTAGGATAGTTAGTTTACTTCGCTTTGGTTAGGATAGTTAGGTTACTCTGCTTTATTAGGATAGTTAGGTTGCAATCGAATTAGAGGAAGCTTCCAGTACCAGTAGGGTAAGTAGTATATTTCTTTATTTTTCCTGTGGATAGATTTAGATTTATTTTCAATGTTTAGATTAAAAGAATTTTAGGAAATAATCTTTTTGTTATGGCTTAGATAGAAATAGTGATGATAAATGATTAAAGATAGTGGTATATAGTCTTGTGAAAATTACATTAGAGTATAAATAGAAGTACTTGCACTTAAGCATAGACTTGTTTTTCTTTTGATGAATTAAATAGGAGATGATAAGTTTCAAGACAATCATTAGGATTTAGTTTCTAAGAGCGAGTCTGTGTTTTCTTCTAAGAATAGTCTTTAGATAGGGATTAGAATCTTACCCGCACATACAGTGTAGCAGCTCTAAGTTTACTTACCCTGGGTTGACAATTCAGTGTTTTCAGGTCATTAAAATCTTTAATATAGCAGCCTGACATTTTTGGCGCCGTTGCCGTGGAGCTGTTTAAAAAGTAAGTTAGATAGTTGTCTTGATTATTTTTAGAATGCACTCAGTTTGGTGTAGTATGTTAGTAGGTTGATAGTAAGAGGAGTTGTGGAACCAAAGGGGTGAAAACTGACATATCAGTTATCATAGGTACTCTGAAACTCAATCTTAGTTTCTTTTCCTTCCATTTAGTATGACTTCATGAGAAATAGAGATCATAGAGGTAGATTTAGGAGAAATGAAAAACCACAAAAAGAAGAAACCTCCACACAAAAAGTGATAGAAACTGAGACTGGAATTCTGGCTGAGGAAACCATAGAACAAAACCTAGAACCAGAAAACACCATACATCAACAAACTCAAAATCCTGGTGATCCATCCCTGGATGACACAGTTGATCCAGAGAAAATACAAGCTCTTCTCGGGAACCCTAACTCTGTAGTTTCACAGATAACAACTACAACTGTGGAATCAAAGGCCATAGGATCCTCAAAAGAACCAATAGGAGATAACAATTCTGACAAAAAGAATCCAGAAAGGTGGGATTTTACACCCTCACCAAAGAAAGATCGGATTGCATATACAATTCTTGGTAATCATTTTAACATGGAAGAAAGAGGGAGAGACTTACATGGGGAACTTCATATTGAAAATGAAGGAGAAGAACAAGCAGAGAATGATTTAACACCAGAAACCACCTTTGGGTTTTCTATTTTGGATTTAGTCCAGGATGTCAATATGAAAAATATCCCACTTTCAGCACTACCAACCTTCCATGGGAAAAATAGTGAAGACCCAGATGTCTTTCTTTTTGAGTTTGACATCCTGTTTAGGAGTTATAACTATCTCCAGGATGCAAATAAACTGAAATTATTTCCTCCCACCCTGAAATATTCTGCATTACGTTGGTTCATGAGTTTAGGAGAATACAACATTAGATCTTGGGAAGATATGAAAGAATTTTTTTTAAAGAAGTACTAGGACTATTGTAGAACCAAGGATTCTCGAAATGACATCTTCAAAATGAAACAACAAGATGAAGAAATCCTTGAGGATTTTCTAGAAAGATTTACCTATACCCTTCAAAAATCTAAATATAATGATCTCCAGGATGAAGCAATCAAGACTCTTTTCTTAACAGGAATTTTAGAGGAATATATTGATACTCTCAACTTAATGGCTTCAGGAGACATTTATCAAAAAAACTTTGAGGCAATCAGTGAACTTTTTAGAACTTACTCAAGAAGTAAGGGGAAAACTGCAAGAAGTGTGAGAGAACCGGTCAATAAAAATACCAAAACATCCACATCTGGTGGAGTTACTAGAGTCGAATTGGGAAACCTTTTGGAAAATTTTAAAACAAACATTTTAGGAACAATTGGCTCTCAATTAGACACTTTGAAGATTAAGATAAAGAAGGAAGAGGAAAACCCAGTCCTAAGCATATTTTGCCCAAAATGCAGAAAAAGGCATCCTTTACGAGAATGTCCTTTGGACAATGTTCATGTATGTGCAATATGTACTGAAAATCATAAAACAGAAGATTGCCCATCCTTACCTGGATTGAAAGCAATATTCAAGGGAGGGGAAGCTCCAGGGACTCCATATGCATCTAAGAAGCCTTGGAAACCTAGAAATCCAAATGCAAATGCATATCAAGAACCACCCCCACAATCTTCCAGCTATTATCCACCCTTCTCTCAACAACAACAACACCCATGGAACTGGCTAAATTGGCCTCTGCAAAATGTCCCTGCTCAACCTTGGTACCAGGGATGGAGAGATCCGAATTTTGGGAATAACCAACAACAGCATGTGGTACCAATTCCCTAGAATCCATGCACGCAGTATCCTCCAAATATGCAATAGTTGTTGCCTGGTTTTACTCCACCTCCGTTACCACCCATTCAACAAACCCCTCAGGAGCCTCAGAATCCACCACGTCCTACCATTTTGCCCGCTCAACCCATTCCAAATCCTAACCATAGACCACCCCTACCACTCCATAATGTTGATTTCTAGAACTATCCAGCTTACAACATAAACCCTATTTCCATACAAGAAGTACAGCTGAGATCTGGAAAAAATTTAAATAAAATTCAGCCCATAACAAAAACAGCACCAAGGGTAATTATCCAAGAACATGAAGATGAGTCTATGGATAATTTATCAAATGAGACACCCCTGAAAGATGTTATCATTCCAAAAAAGAAAGAATATGAATCACAACATAACACACAAACTCAGGTTCCCCAAATGCCTCCTTTTCCTGAAAGGTTGCTCATTGAAAAACCGATTGTCCAATCTGAGTTTGACATCATGAATGAACTAAGAAATGTTTGTGTCAAGATTCCATTGTTACAAGAAATCAAAGGTGTTCTCATCTATGCCAAAACCATCAAAGAACTCTGCATTAATAAACCAGGTTGGAAACAAAAAGATCCACCCACAATACACCTAGTAGGACAGTCATCAAATTATATTTCTGAAACACCGAAGATGGTAAAGTATGCCAACCCAGGGAATCCAATAGTTACAGTGACTATCAACAATGTTTCTATTCGTAATAATTTAGTTGATCTAGGTGCATCCATTAATATAATGACCAGCAACACAGTGGAACTATTACAATTAAACCAATTCCTTCGCCCTACTCCTACAATTCTTGAACTGGATGATAGAACCACTATAAAACCTGCTGGAGTTCTTGATGACATCCTTGTGACTTTAGCTTCATGGGAATATCCTATTGACTTCATGATTATTCATTCAAAGGAACCCACAAAAGGCCATCCAATCATTTTAGGGAGACCTTGGTTAGCCACAGCCAATGCTTTCATAGGATGTCGTGGTGGGGATATGTTTATCTCAAATGGTATTTCTTCACAGAAACTTACTTTGTTTCCACCTGCCCGGCCAGTTACAGAAGAATTATGTTGGTTGAAGTGTCCCTATTATGAGAATGATGATGAAGAATCTTTATTCTGTGTTGATGAGTTCCACGCACTGCAAGAACCTACAGAGGATGACATTTTAAATCAATTTCTTTCTGTTATAGAAAATGTTGAGTTCCCACAAACCTATCTTCAATATGATCATATTTTCAGAGAGGAATATCAGGAACAACATGAGTTATTTTCCTCATTTTCACCATCCATGGTTTTCACTATTTCTGAACACTCAGGGCCACATACCATTCTAGTAGAACTTAGCCTAGGTAGATGTCTATACATCAACTTTGAATTGAGTCTCAACCAACAAGAACAATTAACAAAACTTTTGAAAGAACAGTCAGGGGCTTTTGCTTGGGAATATACTAATATGAGGGGAGTACACCCTGACACCTGCATTCACCATATCTATATCCAACCAGGGATAACCCCAGTAAGACAGCCACAAAGACGCATGAATCCAATCCTAAAAGACTTTGTAAAAGAAGAATTACAGAAACTATTAAATGTTGGATTCATTTATCCAATTTCTGACAGTAAATGGGTTTCACCTCTTGTTGTGGTACCCAAGAAAATGACAGGGAAATGGAGGATGTGTGTAGACTTTAGGGAGCTGAACAAGGCAACCCTGAAAGACTATTTTCCTTTACCCTTCATAGATCAGGTTTTGGATACCTTGGCTGGAAAAATATATTTTTCTTTCCTCAATGGATATAGTGGGTACAACCAAATTTAGATTGCTCCCGAAGACCAGGACAAGACAACATTCACATGTCCTTGGGGCACTTATGCTTATAAAGTGTTGCCTTTTGGATTATGCAGCGCTCCTGCGACATTTCAGAGAGTTGTCCTTGGTGTCTTTACCGACTTGATTCATGACTGTGTGGAGGTTTACATGGACGATTTTACTGTCTATGGTAACACCTTCGAAGAAGCCCTAAGTAACCTAGAGAAAGTCTTGATTCGCTGCCAAGAATCAAATCTATCCCTCTGCCATGAAAAATGCAAAATGCTCTTAACTGAAGGAATTGTGTTGGGTCATCATCTGTCTGCTGAAGGAATTAAAGTTGACCCAACCAAAATTGAGGTGATAGTTAATCTTTCCTCTCCAAAAACCCAGAAAGATGTGAGAAGATTTTTGGGGCATGCTGGTTATTATCGTCGATTTATCGAAAACTTCACAAAAATAGCCAGCCCCATGTTTAAACTGTTATCAAAAGATGCAGAATTCTATTGGGATGATAATTGTCAGAGTGCTTTTGAGGATTTAAAAGCAAAATTGTCTATGGCACCTATTCTCAGAGGACCAAATTGGTCCCTTCCTTTCCACATTTCAACTGATGCCTCAGACACTGCTTTAGGAGGAGTGATTGGGCAAAAAGAGAACCAACAGAATTATGCAATCTATTTTACCAGCAAAAACCTTACCCCCCTTGAATTGAACTACACAGTAACAGAGAAGGAATTTTTAGCAGTAGTTCATTCCATCAACAAATTTCGTCACTACATTACTGGATATGAGGTTTTTGTACACACTGACCATTCCTCTATCAGATTCTTGATGAACAAACCAGTTACTACTGGTAGAATCACATGATGGCTTTTGCAGCTTCAAGAATTCAACATCACTATAGTCGATCGGTCAGGGAAAGAGAATGTAGTTGGAGATTTTCTTTCTCGTATTCCCCAAGATAGTACTGATATCCCAGTGAATGATAACTTCCCTGATGAACATTTGTTTGCAGTAGCTATCAAGACCCCTTGGTTTGCAGATACAGAAAATTACTTAGCTACAGGAAGATTACCAGCTCACTTATCACTACCACAAAAGAAAAGAATTATCCAACAAAGTGCTTACTATTCTTCGGTGGGAAGTGATCTCTTCTATACAAGCCCTAATATGATTATTAGGAGATGTGTCCGGGAAGATGAAATTCCCGATATCTTTTAGGCCTGTCATGATGGGCCATGTGGAGGACATTTCTTTGACAAGAGAACAAAATATAAAGTTTTGCAATCAGGATACTATTGGCCGACACTGTTCAAAGATGCAACGAAATATGTGAGAAGCTGTGATAGTTGTCAAAGGATGGGAAGGCCCACTGTAGCACACGAGATGCCCTTACGACCATAGGTTGTAATTGAACCATTCGATAAATGGGCACTTGATTTTGTAGGGCCAATTGCTCCAATGTCAAGAAAGAAGAAGTATATCTTGGTGTGCACAGATTTTGTGACCAAGTGGGTAGAGGTGAAATCCCTATATCAAGCAACTAAGAAATCAGTGGTTGAGTTTATGTATGAAGAGATATTTACCTGCTTCGGTGTTCCACGAGAGATTGTTACCGACCAAGGTGCCCAATTTACTTCCAAATTGATGAAATAACTCACAGACAAATATGGGATCAAACATTGTAAGTCCTCTCCATACCATCCACAAGACAATGGGCATGTGGAATCTACAAATAAAGTTCTAGAAGCAATTCTGACCAAGACCATACACTTACATCGTAAAGATTGGGCAGATAGACTTCCATAGGCTTTATGGGCATACAGGACTACATGGAGAAATACCACTGGTCATACTCCTTATGAATTGGTATTTGGTAAGCAAATTCTCCTTCCCATAGAATTTCAGAATCATACATTCCGCCTAGCAGCAGAGTTGGGGTTGGATTTGAGTGAAGCACAGAAACAGAGAGTCATGCAACTAAACGAATTGGGAGAAATGAGGTAGGATGCTCTTCAAAGGACCATCCTTGTGCAAAGTCAACGCAGCAAATGACATGACAAATACATCAAGAAAAAACATTTTCAACTAGGGGATTGGGCATTAGTTTTCGATTCCAAATACAAAACTTTCAAAGGGAAACTTACAACAAGATGGTTGGGACCTTATGAAGTAGTAATTGTTTTTGATAATGGTTCTGTCAGGATTAAAACCATAGATGATTCTCAGAATTCCTTTGTAGTGAATGGACATCGATTGAAAGTATATAACAAACTCTTGTCAAAAGATGATTTCTTACAGGAAGTGGCCAAGAAAACAGAACTAAAGATAGTGGCAGAGGAGTCTTCTCCTCCTGCTGATCTTTGATCATTCATACTATTTTAAAATTCTGTAAATAATAAATTTTTAGCAGAAAATAAAAAAATCAAATAATATAAAAGAAACATTTATTTTCTTCTTTTTGTATATGTTGATGTTTTGTTTTCAGTTTTATAGGTTTTTCAGAGCAAGTACAAAAATGAACGTTATCACTCTCTCGAAACAGGTAAGAAGGTAAGATTGTTTTATTTCATGAGATTTTCTTATCAATATAACTGACTTGTTTTGAAACAAATAAATTTGAGCTTGTTTGCTCCCTTTGATTGCTCATTAAAGTATGAAAGGGGCATTTATCAGGAAGGATTATTCTTTACCAAACCTGGTGAATTATTATGGGAAAGAAACCCCCTTAGAGTCTTCTTTTAGAATTTCCTCAGACTCTCCAAACATGAGGAAGCAATGAGAATGTACTAACTTGGGCTCATAAAATCCACAAGTAAGTGATTATTGTTCCAAAAAAAATATGTCTGCAAGATTTCTATCTGCACTCACGTTGGATGATGTGGAATACGTTAAGGTCCACCTTCCAACAAATCTCACTCCATCAACCTCAGCACCTTATCTGGAGAAGAGATTAGAGATTATTTAGCACCTTGGACTCTGCATGCCTCAATGGCAGACGTCCTTGCTAACAACCCTGAGAATACACCAATGTCTCTTGGTTGATAGATCCTATAGGTGACTCAACACCAACACCTCTATTCGTAACTATTAGGATGTGTTGTAGGTACCTTGAGGCCCATTGACATCACTGGTGAGTCATCTCGCATCGGTTAACGACATTCATTAATGGCCGGTAATCCGATGATTTCTGTTTGTGTTCGACTCCAAAACATCCATTCACACAAATCAGAATTGTACCATGGGTAAAGCATTGAAGTTGTTGAAGACATGATTTCAGTTGATTTTTTTCAAGACAGAACAAAAGCTAGGTTCAGGGATCATTATCGGATAATTTGCTTTTATAAACAGGAAGTTTTTTCTCAGCAGGATATTATTGGTTCAAATATATCTGTAGATTCCTGATTGTTTCACCAGTACCAGTCAGTACCAGCACAAAATTCATCAACTACAGTGGTCATCAAAAATACAAGAGCAATTACAATTTTCGTGCCCTTCAAATCCAAATTTGACTTCAAAAGAAAAATTCTACAGCAAGAATTTCATAACAAAGGGGATAGGTAATTTAACTCAGGTATGCTTAGTTCATGTTGATTTATTGTATTAATTTACATATTAATAGTTTTATCTAAGGATGCCTTGTTTACTCCATAATGTTTCATCATACCCATGACCTGTACCTAATGAACCAACCCACCTCGACATTTCATATCATGAAAGTGGACAACATTACTGGAGCTGAGTTCGACATGACTTGTATATGATAACACTCCGTAGTCATGTACGACTATCATCATTTTTCGACACACTATCGATCCCCATGACAATTCAAATGTTCTCCTATGATTTTTCTCACGACTACTTCCTTCATCACATTCTCTTCCTTCGTCGCCCTCATCTAAAATTCGTTGTTCACCTATAGACCTTCCCTGTGATATCAAGTGGAACCATGGTGGAAAATCGCCATGAACCGGAGACATATGCAGACTTAGAGGCCCTTCCAGAGTATGAGGCAACCATAGACATTTTTCAGAAAGCAGGATGGGAGTCGTTTCTAAAGAAATTCGATGGTTATAATGATGAAATTACGCTTCATTTTGCTCTGCATTTTCAGGGTGGGTTCGCTAAAGTGGACGAGCTCGAGTTCGAAGTCACAGAACAATTTATTTCAGAAGCAATTCAACTGCCCACCATTGGTCAGAGATGGACAAAGGGTCATCCTGTTGACAAGAAGCTCTGCACGTAACTTTTGAAACCACAGTACCGGGAAACATAGTGGTCAGAGGGGACATCGCGATCATGGTTAGAACCACAGTGGGCTCAGTTGTTAGCCATCCTCCAACGTTACCTCACGTGTGAAGGACGTTATACGATCGTATTTCCCTGCCATGCCCAACTCCTGCTACATTTCAAAGGTAATCATTTGCTGAACATACGCTTCTTTCTGTTGAAAAGTTTAAAGAGAATGGAAGAACAGGTCCGAAAGGCCAAAGATTTTCGAGGAAGTCTATTTCATTTTGGTCTTGTTAAGATATTGATTAAGTCTGCACTATCCAAGAAACAAGAAACTTGGGATATATTCGCTGTAAAAACCCTAGCCTCTGACAAGTCTAAAGATAGGAGTGTTAAGCCTGCTCCCTCACAGAAGAAGCTAAACTCTAGGAAAAAGAGGGTTAAAACCCCAACCAAAACCTGTGATGACCCTAAGGACATACCAGATAGCACAATTGAAGCTAGTGCTGGAAACCTTGATTCAGAACATTCATTTGATGCCCATGGGTCTGATGGAGTGGAAACCAATTATGAAACTGTAAAGAGCACTACTCCTACAGAGGCAAATGTTGAAATCCCGAATTCTTCCCTAGCTGTTGTGAACATTATTGACGGGTAAGAACTGGCAGAGTTGACTGACAAACATCCAAAACGAAAATGTAAAAGCATATTGTCAGATATGGATAACTCTGTGCCCAGTTACCCACCACAGGAGAGGTTAAAAAGTGTAGATGAAAATGAGGAGGCTCCAGAGCCCTCTGAAATGACTTGGACTCTGTCCCAATTAATTCAAAAAACTCGTACAGTGGATCGGCAGGCTACTGCGCCCAAAGGAATTGAGCAGAATGAGCCAATTCGAGTACCAATAGATACCCCTTCTCGGATACAAAGAGAGTTCACTCCTGAACCTAGCCCAGTTGACAATCTCGATCCAGTTGACACCTATGAACGAAGTCCAGATGAGTTCACTCCTAAACTCAGTCCAGATCATAATTTCGATCCAGTTGAAACCCCTGCTCAAAGTCCAGACGGGTTTACTCATGCATCCAGTTCTCAAACACAGCCAGGACAAGATAAAACATTTGAAACCTACTGTGAAATTTCGTCCAGTAAATCCTTGAGACCAATGGTAGCCAGATTATAAAGCATGAGTAACAGGTTGAAAGAGAAGCTACATGATTACACTGTATTGGATAGACATATCAAAACAGATAATGAACTCATGAAAGTCAGGGTAACTCATCTCTTGTCCAAAATTGAAAGATTAAAATAGAAGAATAAGGGTCTTTTCCAAAGGAACAGGAAACTACAGAAGACTGCTAGAAAGCATATTATAATCAACTGAGTCCTCAAGAAAGAAATCAGAAATATGAAGAAACATGAGAGGTTACAAATGTTGGTTGCAGGTGCTGCAACGCTCTGATGGCTATCAATCTTTGACCTTTTTTTGTTGCCTGAGGACAGGCAAAGACTTCAGTTTGGGGGCATGTTGGCCTCCAGTTTTGACCATGTTTTCGCCTATATTATATCACCAAGACCTCCATTTCCATACCCAGTACCACCCCTTCTGGCCTTGTTATGACATAGTTGACATCTCTTTACCACTAAATGGGGTTACTCAAGGTATTCTTACGTTTCAAGTTATTTTTATGTATTTTGATACTTTAAATTAATATTGAAACTAATGTGGCTTGAGTTAGGTACTATTTCTATTTGAAACAGGATTTTCCAGTACCAGGTACCAACTCGCACCCCGTGGAGATACAAACGAAGATGCTAAAGATCCACGCGATATGGCCAGAGTGGTAGACAGCGCGATTTACATGATAGATTGAGTCATCACTCATATGTTGATTCAAGGTGAAATTATAGAACTGAGTTGTTAATACTTCATGACTCACACTTCGTGACACTGCATGTCACGAAGATGTGAAGACTGTTTTTTAATTGATTACGAGTTATTTTCGGATCTGGGATCCGTTTGAATTAATGTATTTTTTCTTTAAACTATTTTTGAGGAGGATCTATATAACCAGAGGATCACTCCTAAGAAATGTTGGTTATGTTATGTTATGATACACATTTCTGCTAATACAATCTGCATTTGCGTTATGTTACTTTGTTGTCATCTGATTTGAGTTATTTTTCTAAGTAAATGGAGTGTGAAGCATAAACAATGTTGCGTAGAATGATCTGAGTAGTTCTGGTTCTCCTTTCGGCGATTGCACCTCTTGGTTAGGCCCGCCAACAGGTTCAAGTCGTTGCTTTTCTCTGTATTAGATTTAGTTTATTTCAGTATCTTAGGATTTGCATGCATGTTAGCTTAGAGTTTGGGAATTAACTTGTTGAGATTCTTGCTTAAATATTCTTCAACTGTATCATTTCCAGCATATTAATATCTTCTACATTGATGAGTGTTGAAAGCATGGTTGTTTCCTGTAGAATTTAAAGCATAAACTAGATTTGCTTTGTTTCCAGTTTTCCATCTGAACGTAAATTAAAGAGAATGCGAGTTTGAATTTACTTTGCTTTGGTTAGGATAGTTAGTTTACTTCACTTTGGTTAGGATAGTTAGGTTACTCTGCTTTATTAGGATAGTTAGGTTGCAATCGAATTAGAGGAAGCTTCCAGTACCAGTAGGGTAAGTAGGATATTTCTTTATTTTTCCTGTGGATAGATTTAGATTTATTTTCGATGTTTAGATTAAAAGAATTTTAGGAAATAATCTTTCTGTTATGGCTTAGATAGAAATAGTGATGATAAATGATTAAAGATAGTGGTATATAGTCTTGTGAAAATTACATTAGAGTAGAAATAGAAGTACCTGCACTTAAGCATAACCTGTTTTTCTTTTGATGAATTAAATAGGAGATGATAAGTTTCAAGATAATAATTAGGATTAAGTTTCTAAGAGTGAGTCTGTGTTTTCTTATAAGAATAGTCTTTAGATAGAGATTAGAATCTTACCCGCACATACAGTGTAGCAACTCTAAGTTTACTTTCCCTGGTTTGACAATTCAATGTTTTCAAGTCATTAAAATCTTTAATATAGTAGCCTGACAATTACAATACAAAAGGATCTTTTGGGGATGGCCTTAGTCTCCAATTCAATAATTACACCTATTTTCATGAAATTCAAAATTCAAAAAGCTACGCTCTCCTTTGTATAGTTCAAATCAGCTTCATGCATGCACTGGGTGATGTGTTGTCTTCCATCTTGTCCTCCTTTTAATGTTGATGTGGATGCTCCTGCATCATACTCCTCTAGCCAAAAATTCATGGACTCATGTTCATGAGATCATGCATTATTTTTCCTTGCTTCTAGATCTCTTATTCACTTTCCCAATTTGCATCCTCTTATGGATGGCCTTTCCACTTAACCATATATTCAAAGTAAGTCTTTCTTCTAGTTTTCTTACTAGTCCTCTTATCTAAGATCTTAGCCATATGTGGCCTCTTTGATACACACATTTTTTTCTCCTATTTGATGTCCTTTTGATCATCTAATCCTCCTGCTTCATCTTCCCTATAAGGATATAGGTATACAACATTAAAAATAGGTGATATTCACACATTTTCTGGCATCTCTATCTCATAATCTTTTGTTGCAAATTTCATAAGGATCTTGCATGGCCCTATCTTTTTCATTTTTATCTTGTTGCGTGTTCCCCTTGGGAACCTTTCTCTCCTCAGATGAGCTAAAACCTTATCTCTAATTTCAAATTCTACCTCCCTTCTCTTCTCATCAGCTCTACTTTCATATTTTTGATTTCTCTATTGTAGTTGTTCCTTAATTTGCTCATGCAATTATTTCATTTGAGCAGCAAAATCTTCAATGCCTACACTCATGAATTCATTATTCCCCAAATTTATTAGTTCTGATATCCCTCTTGGGTGTATTCCATACACAATCTGTAATGGAGTTATTCATGTGCTCATATTTGGTGAATCATTATATGCAAATTCTGCTTATGGAAGAATCTGATCCCACTGACTGTTATGCTCGGTGACTAAGCTCGTCAACAAATTCCCCAAACTCATGTTTACCAACTCAATATTCCCATATGTTTGAGGATGATATGTACAACTTAATGACAAATTTGTCCCCAATTTATTCTATAGTGTTCTCCATAAATGACCAAAACAATTGGTGTCCCTGTCTAAAACAATGCTCCTGGGAAAACCATGTCGTCTTACAATTTATTTAAAGAAAAAACTTGCTATGTGTGTAGCATAATGTTTCTTTTGGAATGGTATAAAGTGTGCCATTTTTGAAAAAATTTCAACTACCACAAATATGGAATCACTTCCCCTCTGCGTTCTCGGTAATCCAATCACAAAATCCATGTTGATAGCATCCCAAGGGATATTTGGAATTGGCAATGGTTGATAAAGACCAGTGTTTTGCTGTCTCCCTTTGGCATATTGGAAAATTATGCATTTTTTTACAAAAAATTTCACTTCAGACCTCATACCTGGAAAATAGTATGAGCTACTCAATTATGAAAAGGTTTTATCATGGCCAAAATGTCCTACTAAGCCTCCACTTTGTTTTTCTTTCAACATATTATCCTTCATTGAACATTTTTGTATCCATAGATGGCTACCTTTGAACAACAACACATTCTGAATTATATATATGCTATCCATGGTCTTATGTCCCTTCGCAAAGGATTTTCACATGCCTCATAAGCCTCTTTGAAATCTGCATCTTCTTGGTACATTCCCTTAAGGTATTCAAACCCTAAGGTTTCCACCTTGAATTCGTGCATAATCAAACACCTCCTACTCAAAGCATCTGAAACTTTGTTTGCACTACCAAAAATATGTTTAATAAAAAAATTGAAATTCTGCATAAACTCCAACCACTTTGCATACCTCTAATTCAAATTCTCTTGCTTGGTAATGAATTGTAGAGCTTGATTGTCACTGTACAACACAAATTCTCTGGGAATAAGACAACGCCTCCACTTCTTTTAGGCTTGAATCAAGGCATATAATTCTTTGTCATATGTGGAGTACTTATTTTTGGTGTCATTCAGATTCTCACTAAAATATGCATTAGGTCTGTTATCTTGACTTAATACTGCTCCAATTTCTACTCCACTAGCATCACATCTTACCTGAAATGGCTTTCATAAATTTGGTAAAACCATAATTGGTTTTTCTGTGATCCTGTCCTTCAATATCCTAAAGATTTTCTTAGCCTCTTTTGTCCACTTAAAATATTTTTGTCTTTTCTCTAGTATTAGTGCACATATACGACTGAAATTTCTAATGAATTTCCTATAGAAACTTGCTAATCCATAGAAAATCCTTACCTCAAATATGCTTCTTGGTGATGGCCAATCTCGGATAGCTCTCACCTTTTCTGGATCCATCTTCATCTCATTAGAAGAGATCAAAAAACCCAAATATATGAGTTTTGTCTTCATAAAATATGACTTCTTTAAATTTATGAGCAATTTCTCTTGCTGCAACCTCCTCATCACCAATGTCAAATGCCTTAAGTGCTCTTCTTCAGTCCTACTAAAGACTAGTATATCATCCATATATAAAATCACAAACTTACCTATGAAGTCTTTGAGTACTTCATTCATCAATCTCATAAATGCTTTTGGGGAATTTGTTAATCCAAATGGTATAAGACGCCACTCATATAACCCTTCATTTGTCTTGAATGTTTTTTTCCATTCATCTCCTTCTCTCATCCTTATCTGATGATAACCACTTTTCAAATCTATTTTTGAAAAATAACATGCTCCACTAAAGTAATCCATCAGGTCATCCATTCTGGGTAAAGGGAATCTGTACCTGATAGTAATCTTGTTGATGGCTCTGGAATCTATACACATTCTCCATCATCCATCCCTCTTTGGACTCAATATAGTTGGTAATGTGCATGGAATTAAGCTTTCTCTTACCAAACCTTTCTCCAACAAATCTTGAACCTAATTTTTAACCTCTTCATTCTCTTGAGGGGTAAATCTATATGTTTCTTTGTTTGGAAATATTTATCCTAGAATGAGATCAATGCAATGACTGATGCTCCTAATGGGTGGAAATGAGCAAGTTCACTCAGCCACTACTATATCAACAAATTTTTTTAGTAGTTCGTGAATTTCTTTAGGTAGATCATCCATAGTGGTTCTTGTAAGGATGACTCTAGGATTCCTCAGCATAGAAAATTTCATCTCTTGCTCCTTCTTGAATTCATTCAAGAGCTCCTTCCCACTCATGAGAATTATGTGTGTGCTTGATTCTTCCTTCACCTTATTATCATGTATTGGCAACAACATGTGTGTTCTACCATTTTTCTCAAGTGTGTAAGTGTTCTTCTTACCATCATGTATGACATTTCTGTCAAACTTCCATGGTCTTCCCAACAAGACATAACATACATCCATAGGGATTATATCACAAAAAATATTATCCTTGTACCCTCCTATTTTAAATTCAACTTGGCACTGTTTACTTACAATTACTCTGTGTCCTTTTTGTAGCCATGATACCTTGTATGGATTTGGGTGTACAGTTGTTCCCAGCTCTAGTTTTTCCATCATCTCTGTGGATACTAGATTGTTAGTGCTCCCACTGTTTATTATCACCTTTCAAACTCTATCCTTGTCCTTGCAAGCAGTCCTAAACATACAATTTCTATGTACGGGTGTTTCCACCTCCTTCTCTGGTTTCAAGAGAATTTTCCTCATCATGAGGGATTTTCCATCATCAATAGATTCTGTCGCAACACTCCCCCTCTGTGCTTAAGAAATGTGATCCTTTTCTCCTCCTTATTTCTTATTCTCGAGGAATTCCCAAGACATATGCCTTGTCTTTCCACATTCATAACATCTTATTTCTCCTCCTCTACCTCTTCCTCTTCCTCGAGGAAAATAATTTCTTCCTCCATCCTGTCTTCCTTGGGAACTTCCTCCTCTCTCTGTATGTCTGTGAAACTTTCTAGTCTCATATTTGGGCTTTTGAGCCTTGTCATGGACAATTCCCTTACCTCTGTGTGGGATTTTTCCTCTGCCTAGTTGGCTTTGCTTTCTGGCCAACTTCTCTTTTTCTTTCAGGGAAGCCTGATAAGCATAGTCAACTATCCGCATAGTCACCATGTTGATTTCATCTTAGATTTCATATCTCAGACCATTAATATATATGGAAACTTTCTCCTCATTATTTTAATGATTACCATCTTTGGTGTTCAACCTATAAGACTCTTTTGTGTACTCTCTTATTGTAAAACCCTTATGTCTCAGGTTCTGTAGTCTCCTGAATATATTTATTTGATAGTCCTTGGGTATGAATTTAGCCTTTAGCTTGTCTACCATTCTATCCTAGCTTTTAATTTTATGTTTTCCTTTGCTTCTCCTGCGAGCTTGCATTTCATCCCACCACAGTGTTGCATGCCATTTTAACTAGGTAACAACATGTTTTACCTTCTTCTCATCATCAAATTATTCATAATCAAAGTATTTATCCATTTCTCTTACCCAGTCTAGTAACTCTTGCATGTCTAGATTTCCTCCGTACATTGGGATTTCCATTTTTTCTCTCACTCCCATTTTTACAACATATTTTAGTAAGCATTCTTTTGTATCATCTTCCCCTACAGCTCCTTCAGCCTCCATTTCTTTACTTTCAGCCTCAATGAAGTCACCTTCATCTGGTGCTCTTCGTTGTGCAGTTTCTATGGCATCTAGCCTTGCATGAAGTCTCCTCATTTCCTCCTCCATTGTTGGATTTGTCACAAGTTTTCTCCCGTGTCTTATTGGCGGCATGGTGCTAATTTTTCTTCACAAAGAGCTTAAAATTATGGCTCTGATACCATTTGATGCAAACATCCTTCTCCTCCTAGGGTATGCTTGAGCTCCTGACCAAGGGTCGATCAATTTAGGAGTCAAATTGATTCTTGGGCTCTTGTTGAGCTCCCAAAACATGTACACAGACCCCTAAATCCAATCACAGGCTTGAGCAATAGACCCACGGACTTCTTCTTAGCGCTTTTACTTTTAAAATTTAAAAGACACGCGCTAGATCCCTCTACTAAGATCCTTCCCTCATATGACCACGGGCTCAAAACTGTGGACTAAACCCTTCCGACGTTTACCCACAACACTGTGCTTCGACACTCTCCTGGTGCTTATTCACGACATAGGCACTAGCTCCTTCTACTATGCCCTTTTTCTCATGTGGCTTCAGGCTGGGAACCAGGGCTTAACCCAAAGTGCACTTAGTTTTCAGCGCTTTGGCCTTCAAAGATTTCCTTCTCCTCTAACTCACGATGCTTACAAGGCACCGAACGCCAAACTCACAAGATCGCTCCACGTGTCCCTCTTCGAATCAACGGTTGGAAATGCTCCTCCTTCTCTCTCCTTCAAGAGTTTCTTCTTTGAATAGAAGGGTCTGTTGACGCGTGTCCCTTCTGCTATCAATGGTCAACAAATATTCGGCCTTCGTCACCCCTAAGCACCTTGACACCTTTACTCCTTCGTTCACTTCTAAAGTCTCCTAGCTCTGAAATGCGAGATCACTTGATGTCTGTTCCTTGTGGAACGAACGATCACGATCTATCCTTCTATCCACTATGTATATGGAGTGACAATAGTATTGTGGATTATCCTTCATGTTGGTTTCCCATATCTGATGTTCGTCAATGCTCAGCGATCTTCAGTAATATTTCCACCATTGAAATTTCAAACTCTATGTTTCAAAGGGTTATGGTCGCTTCCCCTCATGAGCTTAGTTTCTCCCTTAAAGAAAAGGTTCATACTTGGAGGCTTCCATGTCTCCTCTCCCCAAATATTAAGGTGGTTATCCCTTCTGAGCTTGACATTATGAGGTACATGAGACCTCTGTCTGGCATTTTTTAGCGCTCCTCCCGCACTATGAAACATTTGAATTTAGGAGATTCCTAAGATTCCTCCTTTGACACTGTTGTTTGCTACTTCTCTGGAGCATGTTTCTCTGGGTTTTAGAACCTTGGGCTCACTCCTTCCAGCTCTAGAACTCTACAATGACCGAATGTTCTCCCATTCAAAAAGAGTTTGAGAACGAATTTTCATGTGCCCTCCTTTCACGACTCTTAATTTTTTCTGCACTACGTCTCTTAGCGTTAGAAGTCACTCCTAGATTACAGCAGGAGCAGAGCCCGACGCCCATTATTTTATGTCATGATTTGTTTATAAAAAGGGGTGATTGAATGGAAGTTAACTCAAAACAATGTTGTTCTAACTCTGAAACTAGGCCAGGCATGCATGGCCAAGTGAGGTCTTAAATAAACTTCAGACAGTGAATTGTAGTAAGGGTGAGTAGGGGGAAGAATGGTATAAGAGAAATGCAAAGGTCTGTCGTAAACATCAGGTTTCTAACAAACTGTAGGAGAAAACATCTAAACGCAAGATCTTATTACATTCAAACGCAGAAAACTGGAGAATACAACAATGCAAAAATAAATCCTTTATCGTAACATAATTGCAATAATTCATGTGAATCAGTCAATCATGAACTCCCTCAGTATGAGATGAAAACTAGATGGGGTGAGAAAATTGTCTATTATTAAGCAAGAAATCTTACATACAGATACATAACCAGAGAACTAGAGTGTCTGTTAAAAATTTACAATCGGGAGCTTCGTTGTACCATCGATAGATTACAAAATGGCGAAAACACCTACATATACTTGGAGCTAACTCAAGCACTGAAGGCACCATCATATCATGAATTCAATGCTTGATGTTGAGGAGCTTCTCTATCAGGCGGTGCATGAAGACGTTCGGCAGACTGCCCATGCAGTCGTTTGTTAGATGCAATCTCTATTAGGATGGACTGTCAGTCCACCTCTACGCTTGGTCCTTTCCTGGCCTTCTATTTATGGAAGAAGACAACGTTCAACCACCATCAACTACCACAATAACTGCTTCCTTGGGATTGGGAATGGCCTCAGTCAACTTTGTACTTGGACGACGTGGCGGCTTTTCTTTGGATGTTGCTTTGTTGGACTATTGTGAGGGGACCCCTATGGAGGACATGGATGAGGGTGAGATGAGAGGTGTTGAGGTGGAAGCACTAGGTGGCGAAGAAACAAAGGCTATGACACCATATGATGAGGCGATGTACCGTGAGAAGGTGACAATGAGGCCGCAATGCGACAGGTTGGGAAGTGAGGACACAACACAGGTGGAAGTGGCATAGAGTATGGAGGTATAGGTGTTAGAGGGTAAGAGGGTCTAAGGGGAAAAGGAACATGACAACGGGGAGAGTGGAGGACAGGTAGGTGGTAGCGAAAGATTGAAGAGGAGCGAGAGATGTGACAGGGGAAGACACGTGGTGGAAGGCAGTAAGCGGAGGGAGTAGGAGATGTGACAAAAGGGGGCCCACTTTAAACCATCAATTCTGGACCCTCCTCACCCCCCTCCGCCTTATTAAAGGCAAAATAGCGGGGGGGTTCAGAATCCATTCTCAACCACAGATCCAGGCACCTGAATCTTAGCCACTCAAAATTGCCTGCTCAATTTCAGACCCCCCCTTCCGCCTTAACGGTAGAATGGTGAGGGGGCTCTAGAATCCAACCTCGACCGAAGATCTAGGTGCATAGATCCTAGCTGCACAGATTTTCCCATTGCTTAACGGATGAACATTTGCAACCGAAACTTAGGATAAGTGGGTTTTTCAACCCACTGCTTTTCATTTATCACTCCAAGGCCCAAACCATCAAGTAGAACACCCCTATACAAGAAATTTTGCTAACATTAGGCTCCATGGGGGATAGAGTCGTCCCTGAGATGCTCTAAGAACTCATCCTGCAGTTCCAGTGCCTTGTTGTTGGGCTATGGAGTCAAGCTCGAAGCACCCTTATGAAAATACAGGCCGAAAAGTAATAGTAAAAGAAAAAAAAAATAAACATACATGCTCAAAAGATCTTATTTATGTACAACCTAATACTAATATACTTTGTACATGGGGCTAGGTGAAAGCAAATTTCCACCATAGCCAATCAAGTAACTTCCTAAATGGAAGCTCCTTCCTTCTATCGATGATTACAAACAGGTGGTGTAACCATGATAGTAGAATGGTTACGCTCTTCAACTCCTCCTTACAGGATGAAGTTGAGATGAAATAGGGTGGCTCCAATTTGTGAAGGAAATGAAACTCCATGTATTCCTTCACAGGCTCATAGGACCAGTGGAAAACTCCAGAAAATTGGCGATAGGCAGCCTCCTCTGCTACACAATTGTGGATGTGTGGCTGAATATCTATGGTAGTCATAAGTGGGTGGACAACTGACGTAGATTGAAATCTCTCAGGTAATGGCTACTCACTGACTAGCTCTAGACATAAGGCAAATAGCTCCTCTGGTTCTTCTTCTTGGCTCTCCCCCGGGTCAGATTTGTATTCATCATAAATAGGGACCACGGGTAAATTATGCTCTTCAAACTACTGCTTGGTGACCTCTGTGCAGGCTGTAAACCGCACCCTTTTCTGGTCCTCCTCTTGCTCTCCATAACTCTCCCAGGGATCAGATCTGTAATCATCGTAAATAGGATCCATGGGGTTCTCCTTAATCCCAGGTAAAAATATATCATGGAAAACCCCTTGAAGGAAAAGAGAAGAATCCTCTTCCACAACCATCTCTTACTTAAAAATGGAAAGGTATTCGTCATCATAAGCAAGACTACTAGGAACATCTGCTTCAACCCTATATCTAGGTGAGCCATCTACTATAGAGCACATCTGCTCTATAAACTCATAATTTTCACAAGAGGCATGTTGATCTTTATGAGCATCTAAAAGAACAGATGCATTTGAAATGATGTTAGATGCTTCTATTCTAGGGCTAACAAAATTAATATCATTCAACCCCTCTATATTTTCATAGCAAATGCTTTCCTCCATAGTAAAAGCTTCATCATAAACATGGTCTTTAGGACCAGCAGAGGATTCATGAAGTGAAGAAAATTCCTCACAACAGTTTTCATACAAACACTCAAATGGAAAGTAATCTTTAGAAAATGAATGGAAAGATATATGAAAACCTTTCAAAGAGTGGATTATTGCAGTGGGAAGAGATTGACACCAATCAAGAGTAGCTCCCTTTAATGAATACCTAAACAGCTTAATCCGGACATCTTCATGAGTGATATTAAGTCGATCAATAACTCCATGAAAGTCCAGTAAATTCTCAGTTGGTTCCTCCGAACTCTTTGCGTGAAATTCAGGGAGGAAATTTTCCCATATGTCTCTATCAGGAAGTGCATTAGGAAAACCAACTATCTGGGAAAAGTCACAGAAAGAAAACCTTTGAGCTAAGATTTTCTCCAAATCGAACCAGTGGAGTCACTGATTGATCCTTGAATCATGGAGTCACCAGGTGAAAGATTTACAACTTTGAATGTGCCTAGTCCTTGTTCACCATCAAAGGCCAGATCTTAATGTTGTCGTTACCCCAGGAAGCTTCTCAGGCTGAGAAAGCAACTGCTGAAACCTTCTCGACAAAGCTCCTTTAGGTCAACTTTCAGGCGTGCTAAAGTAGCCACAACTGACACAGTGATGTGGAAACCTTGGAGTCTCCACAGTGGAGTTGTCAGGTGTACTGTAGCAATCTTTAAGGGCTATGATGCCTGATGCACCTTCAGAATCAGAGGCTCAATGTCGTTCAATCCCAAGGAAAATCTTCAACTTCATCCCCGGCAACGGCACCAGAAATGTTAGTGTCAGAAGTCACTCCTGGATTGGAGTAGTAGCAGAGCTCGACGCCCATTAGTTTATGTCACTATTTGTTTATAAAAAGGGGTGATCAAATGGAATTTAACTCAAAACAATTTTGTTCTAACTCCGAAACTAGGCCAGACATGCATGGGCAAGTGAGGTCTTAAATAAACTTCAGACAGTGAGTTGTACTAAGGGTGAGTAGGAGGAAGACTTGTATAAGAGAACTGCAAAGGTCTGTCGTAAACATCAGGTTTCTAACAGATTGTAGGAGAAAACATCTAAATGAAAGATCTTCTTACATTCAAACACAGAAAATCAGAGAATACAACAATGCAACAATAAATCCTTTATTGTAACATAATTGCAATAATTCATGTGAATCAGTCAATCATGAACTCCCTCAGTATGATATGAAAGCTAGATGGGGTGAGAAAACTCTCTGTTATTAAACAAGAAATCTTACATACAGATGCATAACCAAAGAACAAGAGTGTCTGTTAAAAATTTACAATCGGGAGCTTTGCTCTACCATCGATAGATTACAAAATGGAAAAAATGCCTACATATACTTGGAGCTGACTCAGGCGCTGAAGGCGCGATCATATCATGAATTCAATGCTTGACGTTGAGGAGCTTCTCCATCAGGCAGTGCATGAAGACGTTGGGCAGACTGCCCATGCATTCGTTCGTCAGATGCAATCTCTATTAGGATGGATTGTCAGTTCACCTCTACACTTGGTCCTTTCCTGGCCTTCTATTTATGGAAGAAGACGACGTTCAACCACCATCAACTACCACAATAACTGCTTCCTTGGGATTGGGAATGGCCTCAGTCAACTTTGTACTCGGACGACATGGCGACTTTTATTTGGATGCTGCTTTGTTGGACTGTTGTGAGGGGACCCCTATGGAGGACATGGATGAGGGCGAGATGAGAGGTGTTGAGGTGGAAGCACTAGGTGGCGAAGAAACGAAGGTTGTGACACCAGATGATGAGGCGATGTACCGCGAGAAGATGAAAATGAGGCCGCAATGTGACATGTTGGGGACTGAGGACACAACATAGGTGGAAGTGGCGTAGAGTATGGAGGTACAGGTGTTAGAGGGTAAGAGGGTCTAAGGGAAAAAGGAACATGACAACGGGGAGAGTGGAGGACAGGTAGGTGGTAGAAAAAGGTAGAAGAGGAGTGGGAGATGTGACAGGGGAAGACACATGGTGGAAGGCAGTAAGCGGAGGGAGTAGGAGATGTGACAAAAGGGGGCTCGCTTTAAACCATCAATTCTGGACCCCCCACCCCCCCCCCTTATTAAAGGAAAAATAGCAAGGGGGTCCGGAATCCATTCTCAGCCGCAGATCCAGGCACCCGAATCTTAGCCACTCAAAATTACGTGCTCAATTCCGGACCCCCCCCTTCAACCTTAAAGGTAGAATAGTGAGGGGCCTCTGAAATCCAACCTCGACCTAAGATCTGGGCATGTAGATCCTGGCCGGACAGATTTTCCCATTTCTTAACGGATGCACATTTGCGACCAAAACTTAGGATAAGTGGGTTTTTCAACCCACTGCTTTGCATTTACCACTCCAAGGCCCAAACCATCGAGGAGAACACCCCTATACAAGAAATTTTGCTAACAACGACTATGAAATATTCAATGTTATCTCTCCTGAGATTCTCTGTGTTAAAATTAACTTTGTCAATGCACTCCTTGCGGACAATGTGCACTCCTTGCACGATCTCTAAGAAGAGAAACAATTGAAACTTATTCCAACTCTATAGGTTTTATGTATTTAACCACAAAATACATTCATGGGAAGAAAACAAAGATAAAACATAAAATAGGGAATGTAAGTGATAAAAAGGCTACCATTAATTCAAGTAAACACAATAACAATAACATCAAACATTGGGATTAAAGCCCCTATGTTATATTCATCCAAATGATAAAATACATAGATACAAGCAATCCTCCACTGCTCTTCAACAACTCATATAATTCTCTCTGTCTCTCACAACAAAAACTCTCTTTCTCTCTTTCTCTCTCTCTCTCAATAACAACTATCACACAACGAGCAACAACCCCCACATTCGAATAAGAAAATGAATTATATACATGAAGGGGCTTCTCGATCCTTCCCTCCTTCCTACCTGTTGCTCTCCTGTCATATTAATGAGAATTTACAAAACAAATCCGAGTCAATCTTGAGATCTGTATGATACATCCATACATTGAAGAGATTACAATCCACAAGTATCTTTTGGGGATGGCCTTATCCTACAATTTATTAGTTACACTTCTTTTCACAAAATTCAAAATTCAAAAAGCTACGCTCTCCTTTGTATAGTTCAAATCAACTTCATGCATGCATAGGGTGATGTGTTTTCTTCCACCTTGTCCTCCTTTTAATGTTGATGTGGATGCTCCTCCATCAACAAGTTGAAGAGACAAAAGTTCTTAGATAGTCGAGTTAGAGGAAAGTCTAGCAGAAAAAGAGGAAGGCAAGAATCCCAAGGAGGGAAGGAGGCACACATCCGAAATAATTTCATCATTAAGAAAGGGTTATACAACTAGAGTTGGGCACTAAAATCGAGGCAACTTTTTTACTGAAGATAGGCACAATTTTCAAGGCTCTAGTAGATATAAATCCATGCAGCAAGGTGCAGTTTTTAAGAATAGAGATCGAGGAATTGTCTATTGTCACAATAAGGATATGCAATACAACAGTATAATAGGAATATGGGCACATATTTTGAGGTTGAATTCTGCTTCATTTTCTGATGGTATTTGACATAGATTTCAAGGAGGTCTGTTGGTACTGTTTACTAGTTATTGTTGTACATTTAATGCTGAAAACGATGTTGTTGTAAACTCAAAAATTTCCTCCTAGCTCAATGAGAAAAATCTCTCCTAAACTAGTTTTCCCCTTGGGGGTTTTTCGAGGGGCATTGCCCATAAATTTCTTGTGTTCAATGTGTGAATGTGGTTGTTGATCTTTTATATTTCCTCTGTTGTATTTTCAGATTGCTTAGTCTCTTATATTTCTACTCATAGTTACATTAAATGCATGTGATACTCTTGCTTTATTGGTGAATAACTATAGAAGTTTGAAATCTAAAGTTAGCTAAATGTTTGAAATCATATTTTCAACAAGTAGTCTTTAATATTTTATTAAATTTAAAATATTTAACATTCTAAATTTATTAGAATTTATTGATTTTTATTACATATTAAGAATTAAAAAAAAAATTAAAATAGAATACAATAAATTAACTTAATATAAGTTAATAAAATATTATAGTAGAGTCCATTTCCAATTCCATGGATTCCAAAAATTTCTATATTCATAGATATGTATAGAGTTTTACCACGTAAAATAGTTATGTTAATTTGCGTGATTGTTGTTGTCTCCCCTTGTAATTTGTGCCATTTAAATCTGGTTAATTTATGTTTCTGCTGCACAACAAGTAGTATCAGAGTAGATAACAACAAGTGGTCCAAGCAAATATACATAAGATCAATATCTTTTGGGTGCGATTTTGCATGTGAATTCGAGTTCCTTGCAAGGGGAGTCATTTTCTACCTGGACGCTCCCTAAGGAGTGTTGGAGGAGCGTCCCCCGTCCCTGCCTTCATAAACTGGTTTTTTCGCATCCCGATGCTTCTAGTACGAGCCATGTGAAGCGTCATTGGAGAGACGCACCGTGTACAAGGTGTCTGGAGCGTCCTAGATGCACTGGGTATAAATATGGAGGAGCCTCCCTCGCAATAAGCGAATATGCACAACATTTTACCGAGGATCATACTTAGACGAAGAGGCGTATACATGAGGAGGGTGTTAAATTTAAGAAACGGTCGAATTCATAAATGTGAAGGTAATTGTATATGCACATATCTCAAGGATTATGCATAGTTTATAAAGTATCGTTTTTTTAATGAGTGGAGGTTTGAAAGGGCTTAAAAGGTTTTAAGATATATATTTTTTTATATTGTTTTCAGCTTAAACCTTTTATGGTTCAACCTTAATCATAAGTTAATTTTTCCATATTTTAAAAATGCTTAGTTTATTATAAGCTGTAGTTTTGGGTGTTTTTGGAGCTAATGACAAAGGTTCAAAGTTTGAAGTGGAAAAGTTTAATGGAAAAACCAATTTTGAGCTATGGAAGCTTAGGATGTGGGATATATTAGTGCAACAAGGGTTGCAAAAAGCATTGGTGGGCATGAAAAAGAAACTAATAACCATGATGAATGAGGAACAAGAAGATCTAGACGTTAGAGCACTCGGTACCATTCGTCTATGTATTGCAAATGAAGTTTTGTTTAATATCGGAGGAGATGACGGTACCATTCGTCGATGTATTGCAAATGAAGTTTTGTTTAATATCGGAGGAGATGATACAACAATAGACTTATGGAGTAAGATGGAAACTCTATATATGATGAAGACCTTGATGAGTAGAATCTACTTGAAGAAGCAATTTTATAGTTTGCAAATGAAAGAAGGTACTAAAGTTGTTGATCATTTAAATACGTTTAATACCCTTATAGTTCAATATACTAGTATGGAAGTTAAACTCGAAGATAAAGATAAGGCTATTACACTATTGTGTTCATTGCTTAAGTCTTGGGATAGTTTAGTCACCTCTATTACCTTCAGCTCAACAAATGTTTTAGATTATGACTATGTTGTAGGAGCTTTGTTGGATGAGGAGATGAGGATACAATCTAGTGAAGAAACCTCAACATCAGAGACGATGGTGATAAGGGGTCGTCCCAAATAGCAGAATCAAAGAATTTCTTCACGATATAAGTTAAGAGGCAGAAAGGGTAGAGAAAAATGCTAGTATTGTGGAAAAATATGGCATATCAAGAAAGACTGTTGGAAAAGAAAATAATCTTAGGAGAACTCTATAAAGGAAGAAAATTTGGTTGCGACAACTTTAGGTATGACTGATGAAGTTTTATCTGCTTCTAGTAGTTTACAATATCAGAAAGAATGGAAGTTAGATTATGGTCCCAACAATACATGTGCTCACATAGAAACTCCTTCAATTCTTACCAATCTATTAATGAGGGTGTAGTGTTTCTGGCAAATGGTATTCCCTGTAAAACTGTTGGGGTTGGCATTATTAGAATCAAAATGTTCGATGGTATTGTTAGAGAAATAATGAATGTTAGATATGTACCTGAGCTTAATTTAAATTTGATTGCATTAGGGGTTTTGGATTCTGATGGATATAAGTATACAAGTCAAGGTGGAGCACTCAAAGTGTCAAAAGGTAGTTTAATATTGATGAAGGTAACAAATGTTGATAACCTTTATAAGTTGGAAGGAAATACTAAAGTCTCATCTGATATGATAGATGTATCTTCTTGTTTATGGCAGAAAAAACAAGGTCATATGAGAAAGAAAGAATTGTAGGTACTTTTAAGCTATAAATCATTTTGAGACTTAGAATCTTTGTTTTTGAATTCCTTCGTGTTTTATATCTCTATAAGTTATGATGGTGTAAAGGGATGTAATGTGTGGGATCCTACTACCCACAAAATCGTCATTAAAAGAGATATAATATGTATGGAAAAACCATAAGGGTTAGTTCAAAATCACAACGATATATTTGTTTGCATGCTAGAGGATTCATGGTATGGCCTAACGATACCTAAGAAATTGTACAAGAGGTTTGAATCCTTCATGGTGAGCCAAAACTTTTCAAGGGGAAAGTATGAATATACTTTCAATAATACATTCACTATTGTGATGTTATTTACATATGATATGCTCATTGCAAGATGAAGCATGGTTGATATCAATATGGTGAAGGCTTAGTTGGAAAGGACATTTCATATGAAGGATCAAGGAACATCCAAACAATTTTTTGGAGTAGAAGTAAACATAGACAATAATAATGGTAAGCTCTAGTTATTAAAATGATAATTGATAATGATGAAGTTCAGTACAAATATTGTGAAACCTGTTAATGTCCATGTTTCTTTCCATTATAATTGTTCCTCACGTTTAGGTTATGTTTATAAAGAAGAAAAGGTTATGTCTCGTATATTGTGTGCCATTTCAGTAGGATGTTTGTTGTATGTGATGAAATGATTAAGACTAGATATTTCATATTTAGTTGATATTGTCAGACACATGGAAAATTTAGGTGAAATAGTGAAATGGGTGCTTCAGAGTTTTATAGGTACAAGTGTCACCTATAATGGTTTTAGTGGTTTAATCTGTCATTAATTGTAACTTAGATTTTGCGAGATTTTTGGATAGAAGGAGATCTACCTTAACATATGTCTTAAAGCATCATTTTGGAAGACATGTTGGTGGTGGAGTGATCCCTGAGAAAATCCAAACTGGAGAAAATCATATAGACGTGTTCACGCAACCAATGTTATTAGAGATGTTCTAGTGTTGGTTGGCTTCTCTTGGATTGCAACATAGGTGATGAAAAAAATTGGACAATGATATTTAGGTAAATTTTTGTCAAGGTGGATATTTTTGAATTGGTTCAAACCAATTTACACATGTATTTAGATATGGGGAAGATTTTCTGGCCACTATTATTCAGTATCTAGTTGGGTCAAATCAGTTAGAATTAGAATAGGGATAAGAGCACATTAATTGTAATCAGGTTCGTGTAACTGAGTGAGAAATATTATATATGTATGTAATCCTGTAGAGGAAATGCATATGAGTGAATGATTGAGTGTGTACGCTTGGATTGGATAATGTAATATCTTACTTGAACTATAATTAAACTGAATATAATTTTCTTGTGGATGTTTCCCTATATAGGGTTTTACCACGTAAAATTCCTATATTAATTTGTGTGATTGTTGTTGTCCTTGTGATGTAATTTGTGCCATTTAAATATGGCTAATTTATGCTTCTGCTGCA
This sequence comes from Picea engelmannii, assembly GCA_009831015.1. NCBI lineage: Eukaryota > Viridiplantae > Streptophyta > Pinopsida > Pinales > Pinaceae > Picea > Picea engelmannii. The sequence continues at coordinate 602,101 of ML779000.1, read as the reverse complement.
CAACATGGAGGAAACAACAATAACATTGCATGGGACTTGTCTAAAAATACTCGTGTGGTGTTGGTCACATTGGTTAAACTCTCCAATAACCCTTTTTGTGGATTCAACAATACTATTGTGAGTGTCATGTATTGAAAGTCTTCATGTGTGATGTTTCTTGTGTGGGTATAAATATCTAGTAACCCTTTTGGTGGACAAAAAGGCCCATGGTATCCACTAGAAGCATGCATGCGAAGAACAATCTAAGTAACTTGGAAAAATAGGTCTCTATATTCCAAGCCAATGTCTTGATGATTGACCAACATGTTTTTAAGATAGATAATCTAAATCCAGACTCTGGTCGAATGTAAAAATACTTGGACAATCTGAAAGAAAATATTGCTAACACAAATAGCCATGTAAATTCTATTTTTTCCATCCTACACATAATTGGGCATTGGTTGGATTTGTCAATGTAATAGGAAGGGGTTGAGTCATCCAATAAATTTGGGCCTTATTCAGGGACACCCTTTTGTCATAATCAATTCTAAATGATGTACACACTTCCTAAAGTGGATTTGACTAAGCTTGATGGCTTTGACCCCATAATCTAGGTTACCTAGATTGAACACTACTTTTGCCTCCAATGTATTATGAATGACTTAATGAAACATAGAGTAGTATTATTATACTTGGATCAGTAAATATGGAAATGGTTGAAATGGAATAAGAAATCCTATGGGGGATCCATTTCCTAAAGTTATTTTACAAAATCCCTCTATCTTAATTTTGAAACAAACACCCACCATTTATATGAGTTGATCAAGTTTTGCCAAATAGGAAAAATGGAAGATTATAAATCATCCTTTAAGAACATGGCAATCTACATAGAGTGAATGTCTAATTATTTTTTCAAAGAATGTTTTGATAGTGATATGAAAGAGGAGGTATTTAAAAAATAATTAATATAAAGAACAAAAATTATTTCAAACGGGTGCACACCACCTAGACCTGCCTAAACACAAATATGTAGAATACACTACCTACCTAGATTTAGAAAAAAACCATCCATCCTCAGTAAAAAGCGACCGTAGATCCTCTTTGTGAGGAAACCCAAATTTCACTCCAAGATTTAACAAAAAATTCAAATCCCCAAACCTTGAAGTGGATTGGATATGTCAAGTACCAAAAAATGATTGTTTGGATTAATAGTGGCCACAACCATAATTTTATTCATCAAAGAGTTGAAAAAAAACCCATAGTTATCTTTGTGCGGTGCATAGTTTTCAAATTATGATAGCTAATGGAGGAATGTTGAAATTTTGTGGCAAGTGTGAGAGTGTGAAACTTCAAATGGTGGGATATCAACTCAAATATCTCATGTTTTCCATTTAAATGGGCGGTTGTGATGTATTTCCTGGTGTAGAATGCCATTTTAATTGAGATTTCCTAAACAAGGTCTTCAAAATACACTCAATGGGATAAAATACAAATCCTTATGAATGTTCATTGAATGTAGAAGCTCGTGAAGAAAGGACACTCAAACATGATTACCCAATCCAATGCCATTAAAGTTATGGACAACCCCCATAATAAATTCATCATGATTTACAATTGATCATGTTAAAGCGTCAATAAATATTTGAAACAACCACATGCCTTATTATGTTCATTCGATGTATGTGATCATGGTATTCCCTAGATTCTAGGAAGTCAACACCCAATGTGCATCCTTACAGGCAACAATTTCACTTAACAATGAAATTGAAATTATTATTTAGGGATTGATGGAGGTTGGCATCATTCATCGAAGTATTAGACCTTAGTAATCACCCATGGTCATGTTTTTGAATAAAGAATGCATTTTTCACATGTATCTTTAATTTCATGCTATTAATAAGGTGACCATCGAAGTCAATTTTCCGATCCCAGTTGTAGATTATATTTTGGATGAGCTTCATGGTGCCGAGTTATTCACTAAAATAGACCTTTTCTTAAGATACCACCGAATCCATATGGAAAAGGTGGGCATTCCTAAGTTATAATTCAAGACACATCAAGGAAATTGTGATTTTTTAGTGATTCCATTTAGACTTTGCAATTCCCCATCCATATTTCAAATTTTGAGTTATTCACTAAAATAGACCTTTTCTTAAGATACCACTGAATCCATATGGAGAATGTGGGCATTCCTAAGTTATAATTCAAGACACATCAAGGAAATTGCGATTTTTTAGTGATTCCATTTAGACTTTGCAATTCCCCATCCATATTTCAAATCCTTGTGAACAATATATTTTGACCTTTCCTATGTAATTTTGTGTGTATATTCCTTACTGATATCTCGATTTATGGAAAAAGATAGGAAGAACATGTGGACCATGTTAATACATCCCTACAACTCCTCCTAAATATCTGGTTGTTCCTCAAATGTTTCAAATGAGATTTCCACACTTTATAAGTTGAATTCATGGTTCACATTATTAGTGAGGATGAGGTGCAAGTGGATTCCTATGAAAATTGAGGCTTTATAGGATTGGTCACACCTCAAGGTTGCTAAATCTTACATGGTTTCTTAGGAATTACGGTGTACTATAAGAATTTTGTGAATAATTATGGGAAAATTGTAGTCTCCTTAACCACCATGATAAAAAAAAATACCTTTGTATGTAACAATGTTACCAAGAAAGGATTTTTACCTTTAAAGGAAGCCATGTATACTACACCCATCTTAGCCCTGCTCAACTTCACTAAGACTTTTTTCTTGGAATGTGATGCTTCAATTATGGGTATTCTAACCATCTTGACAAAAGGGGATGAATCCTTGGCATCCAACAGTAAACGATTGTGAGAATCTGTTTCGGGAAATTAGACCCATGAGAAAGATATGATAGCCATCCTTCATGCAATTAATATTTCTTATACTCATCTCATTAGAAGGTTCTTCTATATCAAGAAAAACCATCATATTTTGAAGTGTTTTATGGAGTGGAGGTTGTTGTTCCCAAAGAATAACAAGTGGGTCATTAAGGCCATTGGGTATGATTATGATGTCATATATTAAATTTACAAAGAATTTAGTTGTTGACACTTTATCTAGGAAATATGAGGAGGATAAATCACTCTTCACTTGATCTTTACCTATACTATATTGGTTTGCAAAAGATTGACAATAATGGTTGGAAATGACACAATGGTTTAACTCATCCAAATTCTTGAGGACCCCAATCCCCATAAGGGTTATATTTGGAAATTGGATACCTAGAAATACAAAAGGGTGTATTTTTCTGGTGAAAACATACGTTTTAAAACAAATGGTGTCAAACGAGATGCATCCATCCTCTATATCTAATCACTCTTTCATTCATAAAACCTACAAATGAGATAAATGCTCTTTCTTTTTGGATGACATGAATAATGACATTGTTAACTTTCTCACTAAATGTAAAGGAACAAGGGTGAAATAATGATTATTCCTATGGATTTGTAGCCACTACTAATCCTCACCACTATCTAGATTGACATTTCCATGTATTTTATAGTGGGACTCTTGAAATCTCACAAAATGTTGGTTGTATTTGAACACCTTTCTGAATATAATCATTTATGTACCTTACAACACCCATTTACATCCTCCAAAGTGGCCCAAATCTTCATAAGTAAAAAAAATTAAGTTACATGGCATGCCCACTTCAATTATATCAAATTATGATCCTACCTTCACTGAGAAATTTTGGCAGTAATTGTTTAAAGTACAAGGTACACTCTATAACATGAGGATACCTTATAATCCTGACACAGACGCCACCTCTACCTCGGCAGAGTCTTTGCACGACCAACCGGTCTTAAGGATCGTTCGCTCTATTTCATGAGCCGAAGCAAGTCCTTCAATTCCTTCCTGGAATCTCTTCTAAATCAATCCACAGGTCCTTTCGGGAAGCTCTCCTATGCGAACAACACTAGGCGTGAGCTCTACCCTCTTCATGCGACCACAACGCTATGACCAAGGCATACCTCGAAAGGCGGTTGTCACAATTCGCCTCTAGCGAGTTCGCAAGTCGAAGCTCTCGACTCCTCCTGCTCAATCTCACGATATCTGAGATCACGAGACAGATATAACTCCTTCCCTTGTCAGCGCCCTCTGCGCGTGACCACCAACTAGGCTTCCCACTAGTGCTTCTCGCCTTTCGCCACTTCGCAAGTCGAAAGGTTGGACTTCCGTCCCCTTATCTTACGAACCCCCGAGACACGAAAAGTCAATGGGGTGTTGACTCTCTTCAATGAACAATGCGTTTCCACTTGTCTATTCCACGGGCCCACCTTGCAATTCTTCCACGTGTCCACATGAGCCTTGGCTCTCGACACTTCGCCAACTCCGCAATTGCTGCCACCTGTCCTCCTCAGATGAACGGCTCTGATGCACTCGCAACTTCTCTCCTCGCGACTTAGAGCACCCAAATCCTAGACTCTCACCTTGCGAACCTCTGAGTTCATGAGATCCCTAGGTCTCTGCCACCTATCCTCTTAAATGGATGGCTCAGATTATTTCACCCTTTCAGGACTTTTGCTTTCTCTGCTCTGTTGTATGAGGGTTTAACTCCCTCGCAACTCTCGACAGATCTAACGGTTGTTGGGTTCTCTGCCCAAGATCTGACGGTTCAAATCCTCTCACTTGTGCGCTTCTCTGCTGCTCCCTGGACGTGAATCCACGGTCCAGATTCTCTCAGCCGATACAACGGTAGTTGTTTCTCCTCCTGAGCTTTGGCACTTTCTTCCCATACTTGGAAGAATTTCAAAATCTCAAAGGCCTCGACCTTTGTTCATCTTCCCTGCGAGCTCTTCACCTTGAATCTCACCTGCGTTCTCAAAGACGCTACTCCTCCTGAACTTTAGAGACTCTGAACTCTCCCAAAGAGTCCTTTCACTTCTGCACTCCTTGTAGCTATGGTTTTGTGCGCCGAAAGCACTACTCCTCCTGAGCTTATCCTTCGAATCCTCAAGGGATTCTACCTTCTGCACTCCTTCTTCGTTGAGACTCAGACCTCTAAGGAAAATAATTCCTTCTTCCTTCTCCCTCATATGGAGAAATATGATGCCCTCTTGGCACTTTGTCTGCTCAAGCAACCTATTGCTGAGTCTTTCAGGGTGTTCAACAACCCTACGAAGATCCTTCAGTGGACTCTTCTTCAATCTCTAAACTCAAAGAGTTCCTTCTATGCGCTCTAGCACTTACTCAATGCCCTCCTGGCAGAGTATCAAGAATTCTCAGATGATTCTTGCTTCTAATGAACTCACAACAATGTTCTTCTTCTATGCACTCCTTTCACTTGCTCAATGCCCACTTGACAGAGATTTTACAGAACTCCTCAAAGATTCTGTCTACTTCTGAACTCACAACAGAGTTCCTCTATGCACTCCATTTCACCTGCTCAATGCCCTCTTGGCAGAGTTTCATAGAACTCCTCAGAGATTCTGTCTGCAATTGCGTTTTCTCATCCACAGCCTTGCCTCCAAGGTATTTAGCAACCTTGCGGTGTTCCTCTCGAGTTGTTGATTTCAGATTTTGTGCCCACCTGGAACGCCTCTGTCTGAACCCACATAATTCAGAAATGCACCCTCTGTGCACGACTATCAGAACCCACAACGTTCTGTCACACCCTCATGGTGTGAAACCTCAATGACCTCTCAAGCCTGAAACCAAACACACTCCTACAAATATAAAATGAAAACATACATTCACAGCATAATTTGAACACACATAGACATTCATTCAACACAGGAAACATGCATGAAAAACTGTTGTTTGTATTAAATGGAAAATACCTGTTTGTACAAGGTGTTCCTGAGAACGGCCTGTAAAAAGGTCTCGGCTCTTCTCTTCTATTCTCTTACAACTCTCTTGTGCATACTCTCACTATTACAAAATGAGACCCCAAAAGATCTTTTACCTGAGGGGGCTCTTCGATCTCTTCCCTCCAATCTACCTACCCTATTCAATGGCATTGAATGGGTTGTCTAGTCCGCAAATTGGATCTAGATCTCAGCCTTTACAAACATTAAAGGTTTATCTACCTACAACCTGCGCAAAGGGACAAATTCACGGCTCAACATCCTAAAACATTTAAGTACATTCATTCAAATTTTAAATGAGGACTGCACCTCTCTTCAACACACGATTTGAATTCACTAATGTGGTTGGCTAGCTAACTGGCTGACATGGAGATATGCTCCTGCATCAAATCCCTAAACCGATAATCAAAGTGAGGTGTCAATAAATGATTAGAAGCCTACTTAAAATGTTTGTAGTGAACCAACATTACCAATGGGTCCAATACCCCTCACTGAATGGTGGTACAAACCTGCATATCATAGTGCCTAAAAAATAACACCATATGATTCTATATATGGAAAAAAATATTATTCAATCATACCCTATCTATTGGGCACATCCAAGGTTCAAGAAGTGAATGAAACACATAAAACTAGTACTATGCAGTTAAGGATAATAAGGTTTTATCTCAAAATATAATGAAGAAATAGGTTGATCAACATGACTCTAAACAATATTTTGATGAAATGGATTAGGTGTCCCTTTATCTCCAACAGTATAATAAGTCCTCTCTCAAAAACAAGGGCTCATAGAATATAGCACCAAAATTCTATGACCCCTATAAGATACTCCAATGGACTAGACTAGTTTCCTCTCGATTGGTTCTTCCAACCCACTCCAAGATTCACCCAATATTCAAATTTATTATTTGAATAAGGTCATGGGGGAGAATTGTCAAGTTAATACTAGCCTTACAGAAATTAATGAAGATGGTTCCATTCGGTTACAATTAGAGGTAGTACCAGCCAAAGAGAATGTTCACTGCGCTATAATTTGTGAGGTCCTAATCTATGGAAGGAGTGAAATTTGGACAATACCACATAGGAAATAACATCGATTTTACAACAATATACACACCTCAATCATTAAGGACAACATTACTCTTGGAGGGGGATGGCATATAGGGACCCTACCCTGACCTCCTTACTTTGGGGTTACTTATGAGTTAATAATTAATGTACAACACCACCCTCTTTGAATAAGGTCTAGTAGGTTGTTAATTGGTAATTATTCAATTTAAAACGGTCATGTTTATTAAATAATCCTATTAAGTGGTTCGTACTCATTAGTGATGGGACAACAAGTAGTTAGGGACAATTTGTTTATAGAGAAATTAGGAAATTTAATTTTTAATAGATGTTTTTATTTCGTTGGAATTCTATGAAAAAGAGGCTTCCCCTTAGAAGAAGCATATGAACAATACTCTTTATTTCTTGGATTATCAATACAAGGTTTATATTCTATAGGTTCGATATGATTGTTTGTCTTATTTAATTTACTACAATTCATATTTCTTGAATAATTTATCAATAATCATTGTTTCTTCTAGTTCAGTATAATACAAAAAAACACAATGACCAAATAAAACTAGAAATGAAGAGCCCCATACTACAAATAAAACCACTAGATAATAATTAAAAAAATGGATTGTTCCATTAACCCTCCAACTACTCAATCATGGCTTCTCTCCAAGTGTTTATGGGAAAGAAGAAAGAGGTGGAGGGTAATAAATTTACCATAGATGATTTTTACGTGTGAAATCACATGTGGAGGATCTTGCGACTTGTTTTGATTTGGATTTCAAACCCTTATTGACATGAGGAGGGAACCTGTCTTGGTGTGGGCTTGAGGAATATGTGTTGGTGCATCTTTAAACCAAAATAGACTTTCCCATTAAACACTTAGCTTCTGATCTTATTGATTTCTAGTTTTTTTGGTTAGTGGAATAGATGATTGCTCCTTCAAGGGAAACTACTTCTAGACCACTCTCTTAGGGGTGTGATTTTGTTCCTTTGATGAGCTCTTATATACATTTATTCTTATTAAAACATGTTCTTCTATTTCTTCCATCATAGACATGAAAATATAGCCTCACTTCACTCACGAGTTCTTTTAGATCACCCTGACATGGTATATTATATTGTATTCCTTACACTCATACGTTATGTGCACTTGTAGAAGGTACTTCATGCATGATCTTTATTTCAATTGATGTGATATGTTCTCATGTGTGTGTTTCTTACTTAGACATGGTGTGTTGGTTTATTACCTAGTTTTGAATGTAATAAACATTAGGTTTGATCTAATAACACTTATTTACAATAAAAATTTTGTTATCTTGCCTTGTTATACCACGAGGGGACATAGTTGTCCTCAGATAAGTGTCGTCATGATTGAGGAAATATCATACTACTAGTGATATAGTTGAGTAGCATGCTTCATATCCTAACCATACCTAACACTTTCCATTTTCCCTTTCACTTTCATCTCATTCATAAAAATATATATATTCCTTGTTATGTTTGATTTATCATATGTCATCACTTTTACCTATCTCCAACCAAGTGACCTAGGAAATACCTTTTGTCCTAGGAATTGACACATGTAATAAGGGTAAGGTTGTACCACCATGGTAAAATTATGAAAATTATAAAATTAATTTATGTTATGATGTTGTTAGAATATATTACTAAATGCTCATTTCCTAATAACTTGCTTTGAGACTCCATTCATCATTATAGGTGGGCACTCCACATTGGGATCCTTGCAATATGCCTTGATATGTGTGACTATTCCTTGGGATCTATGTACCTAAATTGAGATCCATGTACCTATACTCGTCCATATCTACTTAAATTGGTAATTGTTGGGGATGCCACATCATCAAAAATGTGTCCATGTCATCATTTTTACATTTGTTAGCATATGGAGCATGCATGAGCCACTTGGAGGTGTATTTACTTGGCACGTGTGAAAATTATTCTCCAAGGAACACTTTCTCTCTCCTATATGCACACTTATGGTTTACAGAGCCTTCTAGAAGGGATATCTTCATTATTCTTTTTTTATTCACATGTGTAATGATTCTAGAACACTCTGGAAGTGTGCACCTTATCACTCACATATTCTCACATGTGTGCATGACTCATTCCATGATTGTTGGGGTTAATTAGGGAGAATACTTATTATTGGGTATCCTTTGACTCGACATATGTTCTATAGAGGTTGCTTTCTCATTTTATGGAGGGCACCCCAACATTTGAGGGTTTGTTGTAACTACTTGTGGTATTTTCCCATGGTTTTTTACTTGGGAACATGGTATTGGGCTCATGGTTTCATTTCAACACATTGTGTTATTTTAGGTCATGGTATTCATATTGTATGGCTTTAGGGGGTGCCTCCCTCATTTCTCATGGTTGGAAATAGACTCCAAGAAGACCCATTTTCTCATTTTTGGTGTGAGATCTCTTCTATTCTCTTTAGTAAATGTTTTGGGTAATCAAAGAAGGGTTTGATAATGCAAGTTTTCACTAAAGGATTTATTGCAAAGTAAGTAATGAAATTGAAGTATGGATTAGGTTAAATTCATTTGGATTAACCTCCCTATGGTCCTTGCCTAGTTCATATTTCATATATTGATGCTCACCAAGCATTCTTCAGAGATGTTTTGGAAATTCAAACACCAAAGGAAAGAGGACAACTACTGAAAAAGTAGTCTAGAATCCATTGCCAAATGGTAGCACTAGATATCTCTTTATCTTCTTTCCATCTCATTTATTTTTTCCTTTTAATCTTTCTTTACTTGGAAATCAAGGGTTTATTTGCTATACCTTTGACCTAGATTGTCTTTCTCCAACTTTCTTGAGATACCAAATCTCACAAAATTTTCAGTAAATTTGGGTCCAACTTTCTTGAGCTACCAAATCTCACAAAATTTTCAATAAATTTGGGTTTTATTGTAGGTTCATATTTTAAATATTGCTCTAATATAAATTGTCTTTGCAATTTCTTTTATTAGATATGAAATTTTCATTTCAAATTTGTAAATGGATATAACTTAATAATACAACACAATGAAATCGATGCATTGTTTCGCACAACTTTGTAGAATTTTCAAGGGTTTAATTTGAAGCTTGAATCTAGAAACTCGTCTTCAAGGGTTTCCTATTGCAAAGACAAGTGGATAAACACAATTTTTAGTTCTTTCATTGACATGTGATTAATCTAAATTGGAAATTACCTAAATAACCTTGCACTCATCTCACATTAAGACTTTATAATTGACGGATTCCACTTAAAGAGAGATAAAATTGATAGTCACTTCATGGTTTAGTTGTATTTTTTTGGATACAACCCAAACACTTAATAATCTTAAGCACAATCCCTTTTGCACTTTTATATCAAGTCATTTTGGATATTTTCGAAATCTAATGACACATATATGCTAAATCGTTGTGTTAACATCCTTAACTATATGCCAAACTCTCTTATAATGAATGGTAATAATTATTTATTTCAATGTATAAGGGTTTCATTAGCTTGAAGATAATCCAAGGGTTAAATGACTGGCTATCTTGGAACCATTACCTTAATTTCTGATGTATTGCTCCAATAAGGTATACTAATTCTAAGAACTCAAGTCTCGTATTCACATTATATATATATATATATATATATATATATATATATATATATATATATATAATGTGAATACGAGACTTGAGTTCTTAGTTTTTTCACATGCTCAATCTAACCATATTTATCATATTTCAATGGCATTATGTCATTTATGTTTAGGAAAGTAACAACGCTTTACGGGTGTGAAATTGATTGAATGTTGTGGTTTGATTTCCAAATGGAGGATTTGAAGAGAGTGGAACAATGGTTTCCATGGACTACTAAATATAGTATAGGATGGAACCTTTCTCATAAGGTTTTAATGGAGGATTACAAAACATAGGAACTGGAAGGATATTTTTTTGGAGGGATACTATATTTAGTAGTGGTTTAATTTTTTTTTTGGAAGGATAATTTATGGATTTGCTTTTTTTAGAACTATTCTTCTAGACTAATGGAAATTGCTTGTCATCCAGATTTTAGAGGAGATACCTATATAGTTAACTTGGGTTTTATTGCAAATTTAATTGGTTTTAATACATTTTATTAGATGGAGTCCTCGGTGGTAGGGCCTTCATAACTACTGGTTATTGTATACTCTGCTAGCAACCTTTCTATTGGCTGACAAGACTATTTGGATGGCATATGAAGTCAACGACTACATGGGTGTTGCAGACGAGGAGACTTGGAACCAAGAAGGTCACTTTTGGTCTGCAGATGACTTAAATCACTATACAAGTGTTGGTTGCAAACTACAAAATAACCAGTCCTTATTAAAGTCTCCACCAACACATTTAATCAGCTCACACAAGGTGGCAAAGTTAGTATGTTCGGGAACTGGTGAGTCTGCTTCAAAAAATTTACCTTCTTCTACAATGAGTGGTGAGTTACCTGAGAAATTGGTGAATTCCTTGAGAGGTGGTGAGATTGGTTTACTGAACCAAGCAGCTCTGGTTCTGGGTATTGTGATACCTACGCGGGGTATTGGGGATGGGTTTGTCCGTGACTGTGAGAAGGTGGAGTTTTTTTAGAGGACGATGATACACTGAGAGGGTATAGGTATAAGTTCAGACTACACACAAAGGGAGGCTTTGCATGTGAAGGAGATGCAACAAAAAAAAGTAACATGGGTTTGGAAAACTAAGAAGGTTAGGTGTCGTTTGGTCATAGGAATGGACGTGGGATTGGAGGAAACTTGTAAATTATCCCTATGTGCGTTGGTTGGGAAATTTGCATATAAATCAAAGAGTAGTATTACTTTCTCCAAGTGCATGAAGTAGACCTAGTCACCCATTATTGGGTATGAACCTGAATATTTGACTTTGCCTTATGGGTGGTTCGGTCCGGTTTTTAAATTATCGGAAGGCGTTGAGATTATACTAAATGGTATCTATAATTTTGAGGGTGGTAACATCATGCTCAATAGGTGGTGAATGAGGTTTGATCTAGCTACTGAATTTTTCGTCCTTCGTCATGATGTGTGGGTTCTGCTTCTAGGTTTTCCACTCAACTTATGGAACAAAAAGGCCTTGATGGCCATTGGAAATCTGCTTGGTTGCTTCCTTAATATTGACGAAAAGGGTCTACAAGATTCTGATAAACGTATGGCACATATTTTAGTTGAGATGGACTTACACGTTGGTCTCATGGAGTCTTTGGAGTTGGAATGGTGTGGTCAAGTGATGGTGCAGAGACTTGAATACCAAGGCTTACCATTTCATTTTAATTCATGTAGGCAGACATGACATCTGCACAATGACTATCCCTATTCGACTGGAAGTGGAGTTTTAGAGGTTTCTATGGAATCACCTATCAAAGATCAGTACATGAGTGAAAGGGATGCTGAAGAAGTGGGGGATTTTACCTCGAGGAATTTTGAAGACATAAAATAACTCCTCTTGGGAACTTTTATCAGTAAGTTAAGATTATATTTCCCTTCTTTGTATTTTAAGCTATCGTCTTGGGAGCGCGACTTCCTGAAGAAGTATTTTCTTATTAATTTACTAGACACTGAGAATGGTGGTAATTCAAAGGTTTCTTCTAATAGTGGAGAGTCCAACTTTGATGCTAATAGGAACATTGTGGCCTCACCACTTTCTTTACCTTCTCATAATGTAAATAAGCCAACACTTTACAGCCTAGGGGGGATTGTGATGCTTCTAGCTATCAGGTTCCTACTGCAACCGAGATGGAAATTTGTTTATATTTAGTTACTAATATATTGAACCTGAATCTGAGTGTTTTAGTTAGTCCTTCACCTTTACCAACCTATTGGGGTATGAAATCCTATCATGGAAACTTATACAGTGTTCCTGGTGATAATGCGACAGGAGAAAGAGATGGAAAAGGGAAGACACTGGCTTGGTCCTCGGGACTAGGTTTGGAGGTTTCTCCTATTAAAACCCTCAATGCATGCAAAATATTAGGTTTATGATTTAATAATGGTGTACAAAATCTGGTTTCTACACTTGATATGGGGTTGCTTAGAGGGATGAAATCCCTCGCAAGGGAAAAATCATGATCCTCTTAAGCCTAAATTTAACAAAGGTAGGTGGCACCCTAAAATTGCTAATCTTGCGCAAACTTCTATCAAATAGTAAACCAGACATTATTTTATTCCAAGAGACACTAGCCCCAGAGGAAGAGGATAAAAAGTTTATGTATTCTATTTGCCCAAATTGGATAAATAGTGATGTTAGCTCTGTTGGGAAGTCGGGGGGAATTCTGGTGGCTTGGAACCCCAATATTTTTGAGATGCACCCTTGTCTAAGTGCTGGTGGAATTTTATTGATAGGTATCCACATTCCTAGTAAAAAAAGGATCAGTTTTATAAATGCATATGGGTCGTGCTCTGGTCGAAGACAGTTCTAGGAATAGATGGAAGCTAAAGGATTACTATCTCAGTAAAATCTCATCCTTGTGGGGGATTTGAATTTTACTACTAGCATTGATGAAGTGTGGGGCGGGGTGTCCTTACCCTATCCTTTGAAAGAATTTTAAAAAAATATTTTTACTTTTAATCATTTAATGGATGTGATGTCTGTGATGCTATTTCCCATCTGGCATATTGGTAGGAGAGGTAAAGAGGAGATTCAAAAGATACTAGAGAGAGAATATGTTTCAAGAAACACTCTTATGTGATGCTATTAGGTACATATCATGGGCGGAATTCCCATTTTCTTCTGATCACGCACCGCTGATACTTCAATTAGATTATGGTTACATGCATGTTGCATACCCTTTCAAATTCAACCCTAAATGTTTGCAAGAAGATTCATTTTGTAACCTAGTTCAGACAGTTTGGAGTAACCATCAGGAAGAAGAGGAGTATGGAGAAAAAAGTAGACTGACGAGGAAGATTTTTGTGTTGAAAGATTGAGTCAAGATGTGGTTGGTTGAAAAAAAGAAGAAGGAACTTTTAGCCTTTGAAAGTCTAGAAAAGGAGATCACACATCTTACTAAGAAATTTTTGGAAAGTGATCATTGTCATAAACTTAGAACACGATTGAAATCTCTTGAAAATGATAGAAATAAATTGCTCCTGGCTGAGTAGGAGAACTGGCATTTGAAGAGCAGGGAAACATGGATCAAAAGTGGGGACAAGAATACTAAATATTTTCATTATTTTGCCAGCTACATGTGGAACAAAAAAAATATATGGGAGGTTAAAGATGATTCAGGTCAAGTTAATTATGGACATGATGCTATTAAAATGGAAGCACAAAGATATTTTAGTACTTTCTATAAAGAATCGAGCATCAATACGATTGAGGAGGAGGTGGAATCGGTGGGACTATTTCCACAGATGGTAAATGAGGAGGAATTTATTCTATTAGAGAAATTTGTTTCAAAGGAGGAAGTCTTAGAGGTATTAAAAGGTTTTGCCATAGATAAAAAGTCTTGGCCCTTACAGATGGACTCTGGAATTATATCTACATTTTAATGACTTGGTTGCAAAACATTTGTTGGATGTTGTTGAGGAGTCGTTATTGAATGGAGAGGTGAACAAAGATCTTAATTCGACTTTTATTACACTTATTCCGAAAGTTAATGGCCCTACCAGCTTTGAGGAATTTCGCCCGATTTCTCTATGCAATCTTTGCTATAAGATTTTTTGTAAAATTATTGCTAAACATATCAGATCGATCCTTTCTCGTGCCTTGTCCAAGGAACAATTTCGGTTTTTAAAAGGAAGGAGAATTATAGATGCAATTGGGACAGCGCAAGAATGCCTCCACAATATCAAAGATAAAAAGATACAAGCATTAATCCTCAACATACATTTGAAGAAAGACTATGACTATGTAAGTTGGGATTTTCTCAAGCTGGTCTTCATTCAATGTGGTTTTGGCTTGCAAATGACTAAGTGGATTATGGGATGCATCACATCAAGAACCTATGCAATTTTAATAAATGGGGAGCCTTCAAGTTTTTTCAATAGTGGAAGAGGGCTTCGGTAGGGGTGCCCATTGTCGCACTTAATTTTCATTTTAATCATGAAAGTCTTGAGTCTGGCATTAAAAATAAGTTAGGAGGAAGGCTTACTAAGGGCATTAAAGTATCGAGGCTAATCAAGGTCCTACATCTTTTGTTTGTCGATGATATCCTAATTATGACTAAAGAAACTTTGGCGGAGTGGCACAAAATTAAAAAAGTGTTGGGAATATTTTTTAATGCATATGGTCATAAGATCAACGATAAAAAAACTTCTTTCCTACAGTATGGTTTGCATCAAAAGGATTTGGAAAATTTAAAGGCTATTTTTCATTATAATTCCTTTGATATTTCAGCTAGTTTTAGGTATCTCGGCTATTATTTGAAGACTGACAGGTACGGGAAAGAGGATTGGTAGTGGTTTATCGACAAGTATGAATGTCAGATAAGTCATTGGTGCAATAGATGGCTTACTATTGGGGGGAGATTAATCCTAATTAAGAAAATTATCAAAAGCCAATCAGTCTATTAGTTGGCACTGACAAATTTACCTTCCCAGATCCTTCAAAGAATTCGACAACTGATATTCAGTTTCATTTGGTCCAGGTGCAACAAGAAGAATAAGATACACCCGTATGCTTGGCAACTTATTGCTTTCCCAAAACAACATGGGGGATGGGGCTTCAGAAATCTAGGTAGTTTTATCATAGCAATGGTAGAAAATACAATGTGGAGAGCACTCATGCAGGAGGGATTATGGCACCAAACATTAAAGGACAAATACTTCCCCTTTATTTATGTTTCTTGTTGGTTGCGCATGGTACATGTTGTGGATGCTAAAGGGTCCAAAAAATGGAAACACTTGCTAACATCTTTACATATCATTCTTCATTAGATGGCTTGGCGACCTGGGACAGGACACTCTATTCTGCTGGGTAGAGATCACATTCTGGGATTGGGGGATGGGGTGATTTTGTGTGAAGAGTTGATATCTGCTATAAACAGGAAAGGAGTACACTACCTTTATCAAGAACATTGTGATCCTCGTGTGGGGATGATTGGCTCAAATTGGATATCTAGAGATGATCTGGAATTAGAGGGTTGTCTTGCATTGGAATGGAAGATATTTCGTAGAGCTCTCATTAATGTTGGTGTATATTACTCGAGAAGCCGAACAATCTAATTTGGTTGGGGGGAGATGCATTGGGTCAGATTTATGTTAAAAATGCATTTGTGGCCACGAAGAAAAAGAGATGGAACTTTTTGATAGGTGGCTCAAGGAAAGCGTTATGGTCCTAGGATTGCCCATTGAAAATAAAACTTTTTACATGGTTAATTGTTGAGAAAAAAATTCCCACCTAGGATATTCTTCAGCGCAAAGGTTACTTACATCGGGGCATATGCCAGTTGTGCAAACAAAGCATGGAGACAACATTTCACTTGTTTGTGGAATGTACTTTCGTCACCGCGGTCTGGAATAAGATTACATTATCCTTTAATCTCTTATCTAGGTGGACTAGAGATACCCTATCGGGTTGCTTCAAATTATGGAAAGCACAAAACACATCATATCCATGCTTATCGACTGTCATTTGTTGGTATATTTGGAAGGAAAGGAGCCTGACCATATTTGAAGATGGTATTCCCAGTTCACAGAAGGTGTTTTTTCTTACAATTTCAGATATGAGGGATTGTAATCCCAAAACAAAAGCTTCATGTCGCATTTTCATTCCTACAAATCTCGAAGGAAGTGGGGTGATCGGTTGGTTCTATGGGCCTTCTCAATCATCGGGCAACAATTGTGGAGCTGGTGGGAGAATTAGGATTAGTGAGCACAAAAGTTATAAATGGTATTTCAACTGCGGGATGTGAACTAATACTAAAGCTAAAATCTTGGGAGTGTGGGCTCTCCTCACTCTAGCATCTAGCCTTTTGATTATGGAGATACATGTTCTGGGCGATTAAAAAATTATTATTGAATGGCTGAAGGGGAAGGGACAACTTCAGGTGGCTTCCTTGGAATGTTGGAAGGACCATCTCAGGGAGATCATCAAAAATTTTCAGAAAATCTCCTTTGCACATGTTTACAGGGATGATAACAAAGCTACGAACAAACTGTCCAAATATGCACTCTTGCAAGCACCGGGGAGGATTGTCTACTATCATTGTGATGAGGAACATGACGGTCCTCATCAGTTTTTAGATCTTTATTAGTATGTATGCTCTTGGTTTTTCATTGTGTTTTTGTGGGAGCTTGAAGGTCACTAGCCTCTCAATGGTTAGATCTGTTTGGTGTATCTTTTTTGTCCTTTTGTTGATGGGTGAAGTTAGATAAAGCATTGGATATTTTGTATCTTGTTTCCTCACTCCTTTAGTGCTCACTGTGTTGGTATAGAAGTGAGGATGGCACTGTTCGGATCATATTTTTGGGACATTTCTGTAAAGGAACAATTTATATTTATATAAATATAAAGCGTAATTTTCTCTAGAGAAAAAAGTAACAATTCTTTACTTGATGTGAATGACCTCTCTCTTCTAAGAGGTAACACTTAATCCAAATGTTAAAATACAAGAGGAGAATACATCGATGGTTGCTTTAATATATTGTGGGACATAACTTATGAAATGGTCATAGGATTACAACGCACTTGTACTTCTTTTCACATGATTGGTTTAGCATTGAGTTTTTCTGGTGTATGACTTGCAATAACACTTTTGATGCTAGTGTAACATCTCTTTCGATATAAATTTTTTTTTCTAGTGTAATATTTAAATTTGCTTTTTGTAATGATAAGGATAATTCTACAAACACATTCTTCAAATATGATTGTTCATTAAATAATTCTTAAGTACATATATCATGGTTCATAATATGATTCATTTTAAAAGTGGCCATTTGTTTTCCTATTAAGCATATGGTATCATTCAAAATTATGGGAATGGTTGTAATTTGAACACATAATTTGGTAAATTAAACATGATGTACACATTAAGATCCATCATTTTTTTAATCAGATCACTAAAGCTAACTGAAGTTGCATATATGATTTTTTTGGATAGTTTATAATATTTTAAAGAAAAAAATTATTTTGGCAAACATTTAAGCACCACCTTAGATAATCCACATGTATTCTCTACATTATTGAAGTGATGTTGAATTTTCTTTTGGATTCATCTAATAATTCACTAAACTTGTTTCCATTTAATTCTTCCATCCTTGACGTGTAAGTTGATTTGATTGACCATAAGAATAATCAATCTAAGCTAATTGATCTCTCATTCATACACTCAATGATTTAGCTAGATTGAACCATATAGATTTCCCCTAGATTAGGGTAGGTTCTTAAATCATTAGTCTGAGGTACGAGGCAAGGATACTAAGGTGACAATGGATAACTTGCCTATTGTTCCTATAGGCTCTCATGATTTGTGGTTAATACTTTATTTACCCAATGAGAATTTGAGCGATGACAATATGTAATACATTGACAAGTACAAGATAAAGGGTTCAAACTATTATGTTCCCATTTCATAGAAACCATGTGTAATGACCATATCTCATCATTATACATTGATTCAAG
>ML779000.1:543483-569433 GCA_009831015.1 Picea engelmannii | reverse complement strand
AAACCCATAGTTATCTTTGTGCGGTGCATAGTTTTCAAATTATGATAGCTAATGGAGGAATGTTGAAATTTTGTGGCAAGTGTGAGAGTGTGAAACTTCAAATGGTGGGATATCAACTCAAATATCTCATGTTTTCCATTTAAATGGGCGGTTGTGATGTATTTCCTGGTGTAGAATGCCATTTTAATTGAGATTTCCTAAACAAGGTCTTCAAAATACACTCAATGGGATAAAATACAAATCCTTATGAATGTTCATTGAATGTAGAAGCTCGTGAAGAAAGGACACTCAAACATGATTACCCAATCCAATGCCATTAAAGTTATGGACAACCCCCATAATAAATTCATCATGATTTACAATTGATCATGTTAAAGCGTCAATAAATATTTGAAACAACCACATGCCTTATTATGTTCATTCGATGTATGTGATCATGGTATTCCCTAGATTCTAGGAAGTCAACACCCAATGTGCATCCTTACAGGCAACAATTTCACTTAACAATGAAATTGAAATTATTATTTAGGGATTGATGGAGGTTGGCATCATTCATCGAAGTATTAGACCTTAGTAATCACCCATGGTCATGTTTTTGAATAAAGAATGCATTTTTCACATGTATCTTTAATTTCATGCTATTAATAAGGTGACCATCGAAGTCAATTTTCCGATCCCAGTTGTAGATTATATTTTGGATGAGCTTCATGGTGCCGAGTTATTCACTAAAATAGACCTTTTCTTAAGATACCACCGAATCCATATGGAAAAGGTGGGCATTCCTAAGTTATAATTCAAGACACATCAAGGAAATTGTGATTTTTTAGTGATTCCATTTAGACTTTGCAATTCCCCATCCATATTTCAAATTTTGAGTTATTCACTAAAATAGACCTTTTCTTAAGATACCACTGAATCCATATGGAGAATGTGGGCATTCCTAAGTTATAATTCAAGACACATCAAGGAAATTGCGATTTTTTAGTGATTCCATTTAGACTTTGCAATTCCCCATCCATATTTCAAATCCTTGTGAACAATATATTTTGACCTTTCCTATGTAATTTTGTGTGTATATTCCTTACTGATATCTCGATTTATGGAAAAAGATAGGAAGAACATGTGGACCATGTTAATACATCCCTACAACTCCTCCTAAATATCTGGTTGTTCCTCAAATGTTTCAAATGAGATTTCCACACTTTATAAGTTGAATTCATGGTTCACATTATTAGTGAGGATGAGGTGCAAGTGGATTCCTATGAAAAT
Organism: Picea engelmannii; assembly: GCA_009831015.1. Taxonomy (NCBI): domain Eukaryota; kingdom Viridiplantae; phylum Streptophyta; class Pinopsida; order Pinales; family Pinaceae; genus Picea; species Picea engelmannii. Next base: position 568,164 of record ML779000.1, on the reverse strand, counting down.
TGAGGCTTTATAGGATTGGTCACACCTCAAGGTTGCTAAATCTTACATGGTTTCTTAGGAATTACGGTGTACTATAAGAATTTTGTGAATAATTATGGGAAAATTGTAGTCTCCTTAACCACCATGATAAAAAAAAATACCTTTGTATGTAACAATGTTACCAAGAAAGGATTTTTACCTTTAAAGGAAGCCATGTATACTACACCCATCTTAGCCCTGCTCAACTTCACTAAGACTTTTTTCTTGGAATGTGATGCTTCAATTATGGGTATTCTAACCATCTTGACAAAAGGGGATGAATCCTTGGCATCCAACAGTAAACGATTGTGAGAATCTGTTTCGGGAAATTAGACCCATGAGAAAGATATGATAGCCATCCTTCATGCAATTAATATTTCTTATACTCATCTCATTAGAAGGTTCTTCTATATCAAGAAAAACCATCATATTTTGAAGTGTTTTATGGAGTGGAGGTTGTTGTTCCCAAAGAATAACAAGTGGGTCATTAAGGCCATTGGGTATGATTATGATGTCATATATTAAATTTACAAAGAATTTAGTTGTTGACACTTTATCTAGGAAATATGAGGAGGATAAATCACTCTTCACTTGATCTTTACCTATACTATATTGGTTTGCAAAAGATTGACAATAATGGTTGGAAATGACACAATGGTTTAACTCATCCAAATTCTTGAGGACCCCAATCCCCATAAGGGTTATATTTGGAAATTGGATACCTAGAAATACAAAAGGGTGTATTTTTCTGGTGAAAACATACGTTTTAAAACAAATGGTGTCAAACGAGATGCATCCATCCTCTATATCTAATCACTCTTTCATTCATAAAACCTACAAATGAGATAAATGCTCTTTCTTTTTGGATGACATGAATAATGACATTGTTAACTTTCTCACTAAATGTAAAGGAACAAGGGTGAAATAATGATTATTCCTATGGATTTGTAGCCACTACTAATCCTCACCACTATCTAGATTGACATTTCCATGTATTTTATAGTGGGACTCTTGAAATCTCACAAAATGTTGGTTGTATTTGAACACCTTTCTGAATATAATCATTTATGTACCTTACAACACCCATTTACATCCTCCAAAGTGGCCCAAATCTTCATAAGTAAAAAAAATTAAGTTACATGGCATGCCCACTTCAATTATATCAAATTATGATCCTACCTTCACTGAGAAATTTTGGCAGTAATTGTTTAAAGTACAAGGTACACTCTATAACATGAGGATACCTTATAATCCTGACACAGACGCCACCTCTACCTCGGCAGAGTCTTTGCACGACCAACCGGTCTTAAGGATCGTTCGCTCTATTTCATGAGCCGAAGCAAGTCCTTCAATTCCTTCCTGGAATCTCTTCTAAATCAATCCACAGGTCCTTTCGGGAAGCTCTCCTATGCGAACAACACTAGGCGTGAGCTCTACCCTCTTCATGCGACCACAACGCTATGACCAAGGCATACCTCGAAAGGCGGTTGTCACAATTCGCCTCTAGCGAGTTCGCAAGTCGAAGCTCTCGACTCCTCCTGCTCAATCTCACGATATCTGAGATCACGAGACAGATATAACTCCTTCCCTTGTCAGCGCCCTCTGCGCGTGACCACCAACTAGGCTTCCCACTAGTGCTTCTCGCCTTTCGCCACTTCGCAAGTCGAAAGGTTGGACTTCCGTCCCCTTATCTTACGAACCCCCGAGACACGAAAAGTCAATGGGGTGTTGACTCTCTTCAATGAACAATGCGTTTCCACTTGTCTATTCCACGGGCCCACCTTGCAATTCTTCCACGTGTCCACATGAGCCTTGGCTCTCGACACTTCGCCAACTCCGCAATTGCTGCCACCTGTCCTCCTCAGATGAACGGCTCTGATGCACTCGCAACTTCTCTCCTCGCGACTTAGAGCACCCAAATCCTAGACTCTCACCTTGCGAACCTCTGAGTTCATGAGATCCCTAGGTCTCTGCCACCTATCCTCTTAAATGGATGGCTCAGATTATTTCACCCTTTCAGGACTTTTGCTTTCTCTGCTCTGTTGTATGAGGGTTTAACTCCCTCGCAACTCTCGACAGATCTAACGGTTGTTGGGTTCTCTGCCCAAGATCTGACGGTTCAAATCCTCTCACTTGTGCGCTTCTCTGCTGCTCCCTGGACGTGAATCCACGGTCCAGATTCTCTCAGCCGATACAACGGTAGTTGTTTCTCCTCCTGAGCTTTGGCACTTTCTTCCCATACTTGGAAGAATTTCAAAATCTCAAAGGCCTCGACCTTTGTTCATCTTCCCTGCGAGCTCTTCACCTTGAATCTCACCTGCGTTCTCAAAGACGCTACTCCTCCTGAACTTTAGAGACTCTGAACTCTCCCAAAGAGTCCTTTCACTTCTGCACTCCTTGTAGCTATGGTTTTGTGCGCCGAAAGCACTACTCCTCCTGAGCTTATCCTTCGAATCCTCAAGGGATTCTACCTTCTGCACTCCTTCTTCGTTGAGACTCAGACCTCTAAGGAAAATAATTCCTTCTTCCTTCTCCCTCATATGGAGAAATATGATGCCCTCTTGGCACTTTGTCTGCTCAAGCAACCTATTGCTGAGTCTTTCAGGGTGTTCAACAACCCTACGAAGATCCTTCAGTGGACTCTTCTTCAATCTCTAAACTCAAAGAGTTCCTTCTATGCGCTCTAGCACTTACTCAATGCCCTCCTGGCAGAGTATCAAGAATTCTCAGATGATTCTTGCTTCTAATGAACTCACAACAATGTTCTTCTTCTATGCACTCCTTTCACTTGCTCAATGCCCACTTGACAGAGATTTTACAGAACTCCTCAAAGATTCTGTCTACTTCTGAACTCACAACAGAGTTCCTCTATGCACTCCATTTCACCTGCTCAATGCCCTCTTGGCAGAGTTTCATAGAACTCCTCAGAGATTCTGTCTGCAATTGCGTTTTCTCATCCACAGCCTTGCCTCCAAGGTATTTAGCAACCTTGCGGTGTTCCTCTCGAGTTGTTGATTTCAGATTTTGTGCCCACCTGGAACGCCTCTGTCTGAACCCACATAATTCAGAAATGCACCCTCTGTGCACGACTATCAGAACCCACAACGTTCTGTCACACCCTCATGGTGTGAAACCTCAATGACCTCTCAAGCCTGAAACCAAACACACTCCTACAAATATAAAATGAAAACATACATTCACAGCATAATTTGAACACACATAGACATTCATTCAACACAGGAAACATGCATGAAAAACTGTTGTTTGTATTAAATGGAAAATACCTGTTTGTACAAGGTGTTCCTGAGAACGGCCTGTAAAAAGGTCTCGGCTCTTCTCTTCTATTCTCTTACAACTCTCTTGTGCATACTCTCACTATTACAAAATGAGACCCCAAAAGATCTTTTACCTGAGGGGGCTCTTCGATCTCTTCCCTCCAATCTACCTACCCTATTCAATGGCATTGAATGGGTTGTCTAGTCCGCAAATTGGATCTAGATCTCAGCCTTTACAAACATTAAAGGTTTATCTACCTACAACCTGCGCAAAGGGACAAATTCACGGCTCAACATCCTAAAACATTTAAGTACATTCATTCAAATTTTAAATGAGGACTGCACCTCTCTTCAACACACGATTTGAATTCACTAATGTGGTTGGCTAGCTAACTGGCTGACATGGAGATATGCTCCTGCATCAAATCCCTAAACCGATAATCAAAGTGAGGTGTCAATAAATGATTAGAAGCCTACTTAAAATGTTTGTAGTGAACCAACATTACCAATGGGTCCAATACCCCTCACTGAATGGTGGTACAAACCTGCATATCATAGTGCCTAAAAAATAACACCATATGATTCTATATATGGAAAAAAATATTATTCAATCATACCCTATCTATTGGGCACATCCAAGGTTCAAGAAGTGAATGAAACACATAAAACTAGTACTATGCAGTTAAGGATAATAAGGTTTTATCTCAAAATATAATGAAGAAATAGGTTGATCAACATGACTCTAAACAATATTTTGATGAAATGGATTAGGTGTCCCTTTATCTCCAACAGTATAATAAGTCCTCTCTCAAAAACAAGGGCTCATAGAATATAGCACCAAAATTCTATGACCCCTATAAGATACTCCAATGGACTAGACTAGTTTCCTCTCGATTGGTTCTTCCAACCCACTCCAAGATTCACCCAATATTCAAATTTATTATTTGAATAAGGTCATGGGGGAGAATTGTCAAGTTAATACTAGCCTTACAGAAATTAATGAAGATGGTTCCATTCGGTTACAATTAGAGGTAGTACCAGCCAAAGAGAATGTTCACTGCGCTATAATTTGTGAGGTCCTAATCTATGGAAGGAGTGAAATTTGGACAATACCACATAGGAAATAACATCGATTTTACAACAATATACACACCTCAATCATTAAGGACAACATTACTCTTGGAGGGGGATGGCATATAGGGACCCTACCCTGACCTCCTTACTTTGGGGTTACTTATGAGTTAATAATTAATGTACAACACCACCCTCTTTGAATAAGGTCTAGTAGGTTGTTAATTGGTAATTATTCAATTTAAAACGGTCATGTTTATTAAATAATCCTATTAAGTGGTTCGTACTCATTAGTGATGGGACAACAAGTAGTTAGGGACAATTTGTTTATAGAGAAATTAGGAAATTTAATTTTTAATAGATGTTTTTATTTCGTTGGAATTCTATGAAAAAGAGGCTTCCCCTTAGAAGAAGCATATGAACAATACTCTTTATTTCTTGGATTATCAATACAAGGTTTATATTCTATAGGTTCGATATGATTGTTTGTCTTATTTAATTTACTACAATTCATATTTCTTGAATAATTTATCAATAATCATTGTTTCTTCTAGTTCAGTATAATACAAAAAAACACAATGACCAAATAAAACTAGAAATGAAGAGCCCCATACTACAAATAAAACCACTAGATAATAATTAAAAAAATGGATTGTTCCATTAACCCTCCAACTACTCAATCATGGCTTCTCTCCAAGTGTTTATGGGAAAGAAGAAAGAGGTGGAGGGTAATAAATTTACCATAGATGATTTTTACGTGTGAAATCACATGTGGAGGATCTTGCGACTTGTTTTGATTTGGATTTCAAACCCTTATTGACATGAGGAGGGAACCTGTCTTGGTGTGGGCTTGAGGAATATGTGTTGGTGCATCTTTAAACCAAAATAGACTTTCCCATTAAACACTTAGCTTCTGATCTTATTGATTTCTAGTTTTTTTGGTTAGTGGAATAGATGATTGCTCCTTCAAGGGAAACTACTTCTAGACCACTCTCTTAGGGGTGTGATTTTGTTCCTTTGATGAGCTCTTATATACATTTATTCTTATTAAAACATGTTCTTCTATTTCTTCCATCATAGACATGAAAATATAGCCTCACTTCACTCACGAGTTCTTTTAGATCACCCTGACATGGTATATTATATTGTATTCCTTACACTCATACGTTATGTGCACTTGTAGAAGGTACTTCATGCATGATCTTTATTTCAATTGATGTGATATGTTCTCATGTGTGTGTTTCTTACTTAGACATGGTGTGTTGGTTTATTACCTAGTTTTGAATGTAATAAACATTAGGTTTGATCTAATAACACTTATTTACAATAAAAATTTTGTTATCTTGCCTTGTTATACCACGAGGGGACATAGTTGTCCTCAGATAAGTGTCGTCATGATTGAGGAAATATCATACTACTAGTGATATAGTTGAGTAGCATGCTTCATATCCTAACCATACCTAACACTTTCCATTTTCCCTTTCACTTTCATCTCATTCATAAAAATATATATATTCCTTGTTATGTTTGATTTATCATATGTCATCACTTTTACCTATCTCCAACCAAGTGACCTAGGAAATACCTTTTGTCCTAGGAATTGACACATGTAATAAGGGTAAGGTTGTACCACCATGGTAAAATTATGAAAATTATAAAATTAATTTATGTTATGATGTTGTTAGAATATATTACTAAATGCTCATTTCCTAATAACTTGCTTTGAGACTCCATTCATCATTATAGGTGGGCACTCCACATTGGGATCCTTGCAATATGCCTTGATATGTGTGACTATTCCTTGGGATCTATGTACCTAAATTGAGATCCATGTACCTATACTCGTCCATATCTACTTAAATTGGTAATTGTTGGGGATGCCACATCATCAAAAATGTGTCCATGTCATCATTTTTACATTTGTTAGCATATGGAGCATGCATGAGCCACTTGGAGGTGTATTTACTTGGCACGTGTGAAAATTATTCTCCAAGGAACACTTTCTCTCTCCTATATGCACACTTATGGTTTACAGAGCCTTCTAGAAGGGATATCTTCATTATTCTTTTTTTATTCACATGTGTAATGATTCTAGAACACTCTGGAAGTGTGCACCTTATCACTCACATATTCTCACATGTGTGCATGACTCATTCCATGATTGTTGGGGTTAATTAGGGAGAATACTTATTATTGGGTATCCTTTGACTCGACATATGTTCTATAGAGGTTGCTTTCTCATTTTATGGAGGGCACCCCAACATTTGAGGGTTTGTTGTAACTACTTGTGGTATTTTCCCATGGTTTTTTACTTGGGAACATGGTATTGGGCTCATGGTTTCATTTCAACACATTGTGTTATTTTAGGTCATGGTATTCATATTGTATGGCTTTAGGGGGTGCCTCCCTCATTTCTCATGGTTGGAAATAGACTCCAAGAAGACCCATTTTCTCATTTTTGGTGTGAGATCTCTTCTATTCTCTTTAGTAAATGTTTTGGGTAATCAAAGAAGGGTTTGATAATGCAAGTTTTCACTAAAGGATTTATTGCAAAGTAAGTAATGAAATTGAAGTATGGATTAGGTTAAATTCATTTGGATTAACCTCCCTATGGTCCTTGCCTAGTTCATATTTCATATATTGATGCTCACCAAGCATTCTTCAGAGATGTTTTGGAAATTCAAACACCAAAGGAAAGAGGACAACTACTGAAAAAGTAGTCTAGAATCCATTGCCAAATGGTAGCACTAGATATCTCTTTATCTTCTTTCCATCTCATTTATTTTTTCCTTTTAATCTTTCTTTACTTGGAAATCAAGGGTTTATTTGCTATACCTTTGACCTAGATTGTCTTTCTCCAACTTTCTTGAGATACCAAATCTCACAAAATTTTCAGTAAATTTGGGTCCAACTTTCTTGAGCTACCAAATCTCACAAAATTTTCAATAAATTTGGGTTTTATTGTAGGTTCATATTTTAAATATTGCTCTAATATAAATTGTCTTTGCAATTTCTTTTATTAGATATGAAATTTTCATTTCAAATTTGTAAATGGATATAACTTAATAATACAACACAATGAAATCGATGCATTGTTTCGCACAACTTTGTAGAATTTTCAAGGGTTTAATTTGAAGCTTGAATCTAGAAACTCGTCTTCAAGGGTTTCCTATTGCAAAGACAAGTGGATAAACACAATTTTTAGTTCTTTCATTGACATGTGATTAATCTAAATTGGAAATTACCTAAATAACCTTGCACTCATCTCACATTAAGACTTTATAATTGACGGATTCCACTTAAAGAGAGATAAAATTGATAGTCACTTCATGGTTTAGTTGTATTTTTTTGGATACAACCCAAACACTTAATAATCTTAAGCACAATCCCTTTTGCACTTTTATATCAAGTCATTTTGGATATTTTCGAAATCTAATGACACATATATGCTAAATCGTTGTGTTAACATCCTTAACTATATGCCAAACTCTCTTATAATGAATGGTAATAATTATTTATTTCAATGTATAAGGGTTTCATTAGCTTGAAGATAATCCAAGGGTTAAATGACTGGCTATCTTGGAACCATTACCTTAATTTCTGATGTATTGCTCCAATAAGGTATACTAATTCTAAGAACTCAAGTCTCGTATTCACATTATATATATATATATATATATATATATATATATATATATATATATATATAATGTGAATACGAGACTTGAGTTCTTAGTTTTTTCACATGCTCAATCTAACCATATTTATCATATTTCAATGGCATTATGTCATTTATGTTTAGGAAAGTAACAACGCTTTACGGGTGTGAAATTGATTGAATGTTGTGGTTTGATTTCCAAATGGAGGATTTGAAGAGAGTGGAACAATGGTTTCCATGGACTACTAAATATAGTATAGGATGGAACCTTTCTCATAAGGTTTTAATGGAGGATTACAAAACATAGGAACTGGAAGGATATTTTTTTGGAGGGATACTATATTTAGTAGTGGTTTAATTTTTTTTTTGGAAGGATAATTTATGGATTTGCTTTTTTTAGAACTATTCTTCTAGACTAATGGAAATTGCTTGTCATCCAGATTTTAGAGGAGATACCTATATAGTTAACTTGGGTTTTATTGCAAATTTAATTGGTTTTAATACATTTTATTAGATGGAGTCCTCGGTGGTAGGGCCTTCATAACTACTGGTTATTGTATACTCTGCTAGCAACCTTTCTATTGGCTGACAAGACTATTTGGATGGCATATGAAGTCAACGACTACATGGGTGTTGCAGACGAGGAGACTTGGAACCAAGAAGGTCACTTTTGGTCTGCAGATGACTTAAATCACTATACAAGTGTTGGTTGCAAACTACAAAATAACCAGTCCTTATTAAAGTCTCCACCAACACATTTAATCAGCTCACACAAGGTGGCAAAGTTAGTATGTTCGGGAACTGGTGAGTCTGCTTCAAAAAATTTACCTTCTTCTACAATGAGTGGTGAGTTACCTGAGAAATTGGTGAATTCCTTGAGAGGTGGTGAGATTGGTTTACTGAACCAAGCAGCTCTGGTTCTGGGTATTGTGATACCTACGCGGGGTATTGGGGATGGGTTTGTCCGTGACTGTGAGAAGGTGGAGTTTTTTTAGAGGACGATGATACACTGAGAGGGTATAGGTATAAGTTCAGACTACACACAAAGGGAGGCTTTGCATGTGAAGGAGATGCAACAAAAAAAAGTAACATGGGTTTGGAAAACTAAGAAGGTTAGGTGTCGTTTGGTCATAGGAATGGACGTGGGATTGGAGGAAACTTGTAAATTATCCCTATGTGCGTTGGTTGGGAAATTTGCATATAAATCAAAGAGTAGTATTACTTTCTCCAAGTGCATGAAGTAGACCTAGTCACCCATTATTGGGTATGAACCTGAATATTTGACTTTGCCTTATGGGTGGTTCGGTCCGGTTTTTAAATTATCGGAAGGCGTTGAGATTATACTAAATGGTATCTATAATTTTGAGGGTGGTAACATCATGCTCAATAGGTGGTGAATGAGGTTTGATCTAGCTACTGAATTTTTCGTCCTTCGTCATGATGTGTGGGTTCTGCTTCTAGGTTTTCCACTCAACTTATGGAACAAAAAGGCCTTGATGGCCATTGGAAATCTGCTTGGTTGCTTCCTTAATATTGACGAAAAGGGTCTACAAGATTCTGATAAACGTATGGCACATATTTTAGTTGAGATGGACTTACACGTTGGTCTCATGGAGTCTTTGGAGTTGGAATGGTGTGGTCAAGTGATGGTGCAGAGACTTGAATACCAAGGCTTACCATTTCATTTTAATTCATGTAGGCAGACATGACATCTGCACAATGACTATCCCTATTCGACTGGAAGTGGAGTTTTAGAGGTTTCTATGGAATCACCTATCAAAGATCAGTACATGAGTGAAAGGGATGCTGAAGAAGTGGGGGATTTTACCTCGAGGAATTTTGAAGACATAAAATAACTCCTCTTGGGAACTTTTATCAGTAAGTTAAGATTATATTTCCCTTCTTTGTATTTTAAGCTATCGTCTTGGGAGCGCGACTTCCTGAAGAAGTATTTTCTTATTAATTTACTAGACACTGAGAATGGTGGTAATTCAAAGGTTTCTTCTAATAGTGGAGAGTCCAACTTTGATGCTAATAGGAACATTGTGGCCTCACCACTTTCTTTACCTTCTCATAATGTAAATAAGCCAACACTTTACAGCCTAGGGGGGATTGTGATGCTTCTAGCTATCAGGTTCCTACTGCAACCGAGATGGAAATTTGTTTATATTTAGTTACTAATATATTGAACCTGAATCTGAGTGTTTTAGTTAGTCCTTCACCTTTACCAACCTATTGGGGTATGAAATCCTATCATGGAAACTTATACAGTGTTCCTGGTGATAATGCGACAGGAGAAAGAGATGGAAAAGGGAAGACACTGGCTTGGTCCTCGGGACTAGGTTTGGAGGTTTCTCCTATTAAAACCCTCAATGCATGCAAAATATTAGGTTTATGATTTAATAATGGTGTACAAAATCTGGTTTCTACACTTGATATGGGGTTGCTTAGAGGGATGAAATCCCTCGCAAGGGAAAAATCATGATCCTCTTAAGCCTAAATTTAACAAAGGTAGGTGGCACCCTAAAATTGCTAATCTTGCGCAAACTTCTATCAAATAGTAAACCAGACATTATTTTATTCCAAGAGACACTAGCCCCAGAGGAAGAGGATAAAAAGTTTATGTATTCTATTTGCCCAAATTGGATAAATAGTGATGTTAGCTCTGTTGGGAAGTCGGGGGGAATTCTGGTGGCTTGGAACCCCAATATTTTTGAGATGCACCCTTGTCTAAGTGCTGGTGGAATTTTATTGATAGGTATCCACATTCCTAGTAAAAAAAGGATCAGTTTTATAAATGCATATGGGTCGTGCTCTGGTCGAAGACAGTTCTAGGAATAGATGGAAGCTAAAGGATTACTATCTCAGTAAAATCTCATCCTTGTGGGGGATTTGAATTTTACTACTAGCATTGATGAAGTGTGGGGCGGGGTGTCCTTACCCTATCCTTTGAAAGAATTTTAAAAAAATATTTTTACTTTTAATCATTTAATGGATGTGATGTCTGTGATGCTATTTCCCATCTGGCATATTGGTAGGAGAGGTAAAGAGGAGATTCAAAAGATACTAGAGAGAGAATATGTTTCAAGAAACACTCTTATGTGATGCTATTAGGTACATATCATGGGCGGAATTCCCATTTTCTTCTGATCACGCACCGCTGATACTTCAATTAGATTATGGTTACATGCATGTTGCATACCCTTTCAAATTCAACCCTAAATGTTTGCAAGAAGATTCATTTTGTAACCTAGTTCAGACAGTTTGGAGTAACCATCAGGAAGAAGAGGAGTATGGAGAAAAAAGTAGACTGACGAGGAAGATTTTTGTGTTGAAAGATTGAGTCAAGATGTGGTTGGTTGAAAAAAAGAAGAAGGAACTTTTAGCCTTTGAAAGTCTAGAAAAGGAGATCACACATCTTACTAAGAAATTTTTGGAAAGTGATCATTGTCATAAACTTAGAACACGATTGAAATCTCTTGAAAATGATAGAAATAAATTGCTCCTGGCTGAGTAGGAGAACTGGCATTTGAAGAGCAGGGAAACATGGATCAAAAGTGGGGACAAGAATACTAAATATTTTCATTATTTTGCCAGCTACATGTGGAACAAAAAAAATATATGGGAGGTTAAAGATGATTCAGGTCAAGTTAATTATGGACATGATGCTATTAAAATGGAAGCACAAAGATATTTTAGTACTTTCTATAAAGAATCGAGCATCAATACGATTGAGGAGGAGGTGGAATCGGTGGGACTATTTCCACAGATGGTAAATGAGGAGGAATTTATTCTATTAGAGAAATTTGTTTCAAAGGAGGAAGTCTTAGAGGTATTAAAAGGTTTTGCCATAGATAAAAAGTCTTGGCCCTTACAGATGGACTCTGGAATTATATCTACATTTTAATGACTTGGTTGCAAAACATTTGTTGGATGTTGTTGAGGAGTCGTTATTGAATGGAGAGGTGAACAAAGATCTTAATTCGACTTTTATTACACTTATTCCGAAAGTTAATGGCCCTACCAGCTTTGAGGAATTTCGCCCGATTTCTCTATGCAATCTTTGCTATAAGATTTTTTGTAAAATTATTGCTAAACATATCAGATCGATCCTTTCTCGTGCCTTGTCCAAGGAACAATTTCGGTTTTTAAAAGGAAGGAGAATTATAGATGCAATTGGGACAGCGCAAGAATGCCTCCACAATATCAAAGATAAAAAGATACAAGCATTAATCCTCAACATACATTTGAAGAAAGACTATGACTATGTAAGTTGGGATTTTCTCAAGCTGGTCTTCATTCAATGTGGTTTTGGCTTGCAAATGACTAAGTGGATTATGGGATGCATCACATCAAGAACCTATGCAATTTTAATAAATGGGGAGCCTTCAAGTTTTTTCAATAGTGGAAGAGGGCTTCGGTAGGGGTGCCCATTGTCGCACTTAATTTTCATTTTAATCATGAAAGTCTTGAGTCTGGCATTAAAAATAAGTTAGGAGGAAGGCTTACTAAGGGCATTAAAGTATCGAGGCTAATCAAGGTCCTACATCTTTTGTTTGTCGATGATATCCTAATTATGACTAAAGAAACTTTGGCGGAGTGGCACAAAATTAAAAAAGTGTTGGGAATATTTTTTAATGCATATGGTCATAAGATCAACGATAAAAAAACTTCTTTCCTACAGTATGGTTTGCATCAAAAGGATTTGGAAAATTTAAAGGCTATTTTTCATTATAATTCCTTTGATATTTCAGCTAGTTTTAGGTATCTCGGCTATTATTTGAAGACTGACAGGTACGGGAAAGAGGATTGGTAGTGGTTTATCGACAAGTATGAATGTCAGATAAGTCATTGGTGCAATAGATGGCTTACTATTGGGGGGAGATTAATCCTAATTAAGAAAATTATCAAAAGCCAATCAGTCTATTAGTTGGCACTGACAAATTTACCTTCCCAGATCCTTCAAAGAATTCGACAACTGATATTCAGTTTCATTTGGTCCAGGTGCAACAAGAAGAATAAGATACACCCGTATGCTTGGCAACTTATTGCTTTCCCAAAACAACATGGGGGATGGGGCTTCAGAAATCTAGGTAGTTTTATCATAGCAATGGTAGAAAATACAATGTGGAGAGCACTCATGCAGGAGGGATTATGGCACCAAACATTAAAGGACAAATACTTCCCCTTTATTTATGTTTCTTGTTGGTTGCGCATGGTACATGTTGTGGATGCTAAAGGGTCCAAAAAATGGAAACACTTGCTAACATCTTTACATATCATTCTTCATTAGATGGCTTGGCGACCTGGGACAGGACACTCTATTCTGCTGGGTAGAGATCACATTCTGGGATTGGGGGATGGGGTGATTTTGTGTGAAGAGTTGATATCTGCTATAAACAGGAAAGGAGTACACTACCTTTATCAAGAACATTGTGATCCTCGTGTGGGGATGATTGGCTCAAATTGGATATCTAGAGATGATCTGGAATTAGAGGGTTGTCTTGCATTGGAATGGAAGATATTTCGTAGAGCTCTCATTAATGTTGGTGTATATTACTCGAGAAGCCGAACAATCTAATTTGGTTGGGGGGAGATGCATTGGGTCAGATTTATGTTAAAAATGCATTTGTGGCCACGAAGAAAAAGAGATGGAACTTTTTGATAGGTGGCTCAAGGAAAGCGTTATGGTCCTAGGATTGCCCATTGAAAATAAAACTTTTTACATGGTTAATTGTTGAGAAAAAAATTCCCACCTAGGATATTCTTCAGCGCAAAGGTTACTTACATCGGGGCATATGCCAGTTGTGCAAACAAAGCATGGAGACAACATTTCACTTGTTTGTGGAATGTACTTTCGTCACCGCGGTCTGGAATAAGATTACATTATCCTTTAATCTCTTATCTAGGTGGACTAGAGATACCCTATCGGGTTGCTTCAAATTATGGAAAGCACAAAACACATCATATCCATGCTTATCGACTGTCATTTGTTGGTATATTTGGAAGGAAAGGAGCCTGACCATATTTGAAGATGGTATTCCCAGTTCACAGAAGGTGTTTTTTCTTACAATTTCAGATATGAGGGATTGTAATCCCAAAACAAAAGCTTCATGTCGCATTTTCATTCCTACAAATCTCGAAGGAAGTGGGGTGATCGGTTGGTTCTATGGGCCTTCTCAATCATCGGGCAACAATTGTGGAGCTGGTGGGAGAATTAGGATTAGTGAGCACAAAAGTTATAAATGGTATTTCAACTGCGGGATGTGAACTAATACTAAAGCTAAAATCTTGGGAGTGTGGGCTCTCCTCACTCTAGCATCTAGCCTTTTGATTATGGAGATACATGTTCTGGGCGATTAAAAAATTATTATTGAATGGCTGAAGGGGAAGGGACAACTTCAGGTGGCTTCCTTGGAATGTTGGAAGGACCATCTCAGGGAGATCATCAAAAATTTTCAGAAAATCTCCTTTGCACATGTTTACAGGGATGATAACAAAGCTACGAACAAACTGTCCAAATATGCACTCTTGCAAGCACCGGGGAGGATTGTCTACTATCATTGTGATGAGGAACATGACGGTCCTCATCAGTTTTTAGATCTTTATTAGTATGTATGCTCTTGGTTTTTCATTGTGTTTTTGTGGGAGCTTGAAGGTCACTAGCCTCTCAATGGTTAGATCTGTTTGGTGTATCTTTTTTGTCCTTTTGTTGATGGGTGAAGTTAGATAAAGCATTGGATATTTTGTATCTTGTTTCCTCACTCCTTTAGTGCTCACTGTGTTGGTATAGAAGTGAGGATGGCACTGTTCGGATCATATTTTTGGGACATTTCTGTAAAGGAACAATTTATATTTATATAAATATAAAGCGTAATTTTCTCTAGAGAAAAAAGTAACAATTCTTTACTTGATGTGAATGACCTCTCTCTTCTAAGAGGTAACACTTAATCCAAATGTTAAAATACAAGAGGAGAATACATCGATGGTTGCTTTAATATATTGTGGGACATAACTTATGAAATGGTCATAGGATTACAACGCACTTGTACTTCTTTTCACATGATTGGTTTAGCATTGAGTTTTTCTGGTGTATGACTTGCAATAACACTTTTGATGCTAGTGTAACATCTCTTTCGATATAAATTTTTTTTTCTAGTGTAATATTTAAATTTGCTTTTTGTAATGATAAGGATAATTCTACAAACACATTCTTCAAATATGATTGTTCATTAAATAATTCTTAAGTACATATATCATGGTTCATAATATGATTCATTTTAAAAGTGGCCATTTGTTTTCCTATTAAGCATATGGTATCATTCAAAATTATGGGAATGGTTGTAATTTGAACACATAATTTGGTAAATTAAACATGATGTACACATTAAGATCCATCATTTTTTTAATCAGATCACTAAAGCTAACTGAAGTTGCATATATGATTTTTTTGGATAGTTTATAATATTTTAAAGAAAAAAATTATTTTGGCAAACATTTAAGCACCACCTTAGATAATCCACATGTATTCTCTACATTATTGAAGTGATGTTGAATTTTCTTTTGGATTCATCTAATAATTCACTAAACTTGTTTCCATTTAATTCTTCCATCCTTGACGTGTAAGTTGATTTGATTGACCATAAGAATAATCAATCTAAGCTAATTGATCTCTCATTCATACACTCAATGATTTAGCTAGATTGAACCATATAGATTTCCCCTAGATTAGGGTAGGTTCTTAAATCATTAGTCTGAGGTACGAGGCAAGGATACTAAGGTGACAATGGATAACTTGCCTATTGTTCCTATAGGCTCTCATGATTTGTGGTTAATACTTTATTTACCCAATGAGAATTTGAGCGATGACAATATGTAATACATTGACAAGTACAAGATAAAGGGTTCAAACTATTATGTTCCCATTTCATAGAAACCATGTGTAATGACCATATCTCATCATTATACATTGATTCAAGGCACCCTAAAAATTATGTAAACAAAAGATAATAGAGAAGAATACTCAACCAATTGGCCATATTCCTCATTTGACTCTAGAAATGACCACCTTTTAATCCATCAATTTATATGCCATACTCACATTGACACAAAAATAGTATAGTATTTGGATCCATGTTTACCTTTCCTTCCAAAGGCCATAACTCCATCATTCAACATTGAAATAGAAAATAAATACCATAAATTTAATTTTATGAATAATGCATAAATATTAGGACACAATTTTGAGTTTTTATTGTTAAGTTTTATGTTTTTAAACCATGAAAGTCTTCTATGAAAGTTGCAAGCACCCAACCACTAAAACGTGTTTAGAACATGTTTAGAGGTTTGTGAACATTATAGTAAACATTTAGAAACTAAATTAGACATATTTATTAAACTAAGATACATCCTTATATATTTTATATGTTGATGATCTATTCTAATGTCTAATAACAATACCCTTTACTAATATTTTATTAAACATTTTTGCAAAGTGAGTCGATATTTTGAGCATGTAATGTGACGTCTGTCTAGATCATCATTGAAGGTATGATCCCCAAGTCTCCTTCATGCACATGTATCTTCTCTTAACTTCCCTCGACCAACCCTAATATAGGGTCGAGGATCCTTAACATATTATAGGATGATTTAGAGAATACCAAAATGGAAAGAATATAAAGATAAATATAAGGTAAACCAACAACATATTAAGTATAAAATATTTTAATACAATAAAAAGGTTTTAATTTTTTTTAATACAATAGAAGATTAATTAAATAAAACTTTTAACATAAGAAACCTAATAAATATGTTTTTTCATTTAAGCAATTCAATACCTCTAGTGCTGTCACCAAAACACATTGTTTTTTTCCCCTCTTTTACTGTAACCAAAACAAAATAGTTTTTTTTCGAAACATTTCAAGTAAATATTGTTTTAAATACTATTTTTATATATGTTTTCTTTTAACCCCTCTTAATATCATCTTTGAAATATAATAAAGAATCAAATTTTAACTCTATCCCTTTAGCCTAAAAGACATTAAATTATCAAATTATAACTTTACCTTTTTAATCCTTCTTTTTAAACCCCTCTTAATATCATCTTTGAAATATAATAGAGTATCAAATTTGAACTCTACCACTTTAACCCTTTATAAAAGGACATTAAATTATCAAATTAGAACTTTACTTTTTTAATCCTTCTTTTTATAAAAAGATATTAAATTATTTTTCCAATAAAACAATTTTAAAATACAAAATTGTTTATTTTTAAAATAAAAAATTGTTTATCAATGATGAAGTGAATATTACAAAAGTAATCAGAGGAAATTTTCCAAGTGATTTTTTTCCCAATGATTGTTTTCAAAGAGTGTTTTTTGGTGTATTATCCAAGTAACTTGAGTTTTTGAACCATGTTTTTTTCAAAATTATATATATATTTTACATTGTGTTAATATGATTTCATATTTTTTAATAACTATGATTTTTAATTAATAGTTCATTAATTTCAAAATTAAATATCAAAACTTTAGTAATCTTTTCTTTGACCATCATAATTACTATTAATGAGTTCAAAATAGAATATCTTCCATGCATCCCATGAAAAGACATAAATATCTAAATTCCAATTGTGAAATATTTTAAAATATATTTATGGAATCACATAATATTTTGAAATATTGAAAAATCCAATATGGATAGTTTTTTTTTTAAATATTCAATAAACCAAATAAACCAAAATCTATAGAGTTTTGAAATTTAACTAATAATTGTTTAGATTGAAGAATACCCTTCTCTTATATTTATTATTTAATATAAATGAAAAAAAAAAATTAAAGAAACATAATATTCCTCTCTATATATAATTTTACATTTTATTATAGTATTTCAAATTATGAATAAATTTGATATAATAAATTAAGACAAAATGAATTTTAAAAATAATTAATTATAATATAGTATTTCAAAATATGAATAAATTTAATATGATAAATTAATTATTAATTATAATAATAAATTTTTTTTTTAAAAATCATTAATAAAATTTGATTCATCTTTTCTCTGAATCTATCAGTGTTGAAAACCATAAAATCCCTTGATACGTATCTCAACAGATTTAACAATACTCTAAAACTAACATAGATTTATATTAATATAATATATAACAGTAGTATAACGATGAATGTTTAAACCTAAAACAATAATAAATTAGATCGTCAAACAGAATAAGTAATTATATGGTGAACAAGAATAAGAGTTGATAGTATTTGTGTACCCACTCAATATGCATTCTTCCTTGATTAGTTTCTAGGCTGCTTTGTTACCTAAATTTTACCTGTTATTTAGATACCCGAATATAATTTAAATCCTCTATTACATTTCATAATACATGATTTTGAACAAGAACCTTATATGAACAGAATGGTAGGTAGAAGCCACGAAAATGAACATGATATAGTCAGGTTTACAGAAACATTGATAGTGAAATACTTTTGTTGCTGAAGAATTTTAAGAAACTAACTCATCATTTACTGACAATATTTACATCCAGAACCCAAAGAGGGCCAGCAAGAATACCGTTTATAGTACATTCAAATTCCTCCAATGAGAGACATTGGTTTGGCGAGAAAAGTGGGTGTTTCCTCTCCAGCCATTATCACAACGACTCTCTCCTCCTTATCATCGCCGGTCCAAAGTTCAGTCATTTCGTTACGCTCAACCGAACCGCCAGTATGGACCTGGTTTCCACCTTCGAAAAGCTCAGATAGTCTGATCCGCCAGTAACTGCAAGCAATAAGCAACAACGCTAATGCTATCGCCCCTACTATGGCTACCACTCCACCGAACAAATATGGAACTGGCGATTCCCATGCTGAATCAATGCCCGCATCGTTGACGCTGCTATTTCTCATTGAACATGCCGCAGTTATATCTGTAAAAAAAGCCTGTACAAAACAGGAAACCATTGCAATGTCTACATTTGAGAACAACACAGAGAAACATGTAAGCTGAGTATGTAAGAAACCCTTGCAATACTGCAATATATTGGGTAGAAAGCAATTATAAAACAATACACAGATTCCTAAACAATGCCCTGTAGGGAGGTGATAAACTTTGCTGGGGTGATTAAATTTCAGAAAAAGGTAAAACGCAAACAGAGGGAGAACCATTTACTCACCAGTCTGATCAGTGCCAAAAATGTTCGAATAATTTTACTTTCAGAGCTATACCTGATACATAAATTTAGTCGAAAGCTCCTCTAACAGAATCCTCTTGGGTGAGAGAAAAACGATACATGTTCCTTTGCACTCACGAGCCTGCAAAACCTGGGCAGAACCACAAGTGTGATGAAAGTTTGTTACTGGGTACTGAGTGTGTGAATGAATAGTAGTAATCTCTTGTCACGGTCATGACAAATTCATGGGGATCGCCTTTTATATATTTTTGCGCCTGCCCTATTTCAAATCTTGAAAAATTAATAAAATGAAACGTGAATTATCCTAATGTGATTGGATTACACCAAACTTAATATTTTCAAGAATGCTTTAAACTACAGTGACCTGCCGTCAGTTATATATATATTATTATTAAGAGTTATATATATATTATTATTAAGAGGTTATAGGTTCAAATTCAGAGGGGTAGGGTATGTATACCTTAGTAAATTATATATATTATTATTAAGAGGTTAAGGTTCAAATCCAGAGGGGTAAGATATGTATATCTTCGTAGACTTTACCAATCAAATCAGTGAGAGAAAGGGTCCCTTGTCCCACAAACAAAAAGATCTCATACACCAATTTAATGTGCTAGCTTAGTCGTGACCTTAAAAATAAATTATTATTATTATATATATATCCACACAAAAAATAACAAACACACCACATGCACAATACTATTTCCCCTGACAAAAAAATATCAAGTTGATTCCATTGCCTCTGGTCACGAAAAAGACTACTCGAAGCAACTCTCTGCTGCCCAGGAAAAGCATGAAATTCAGTAGAGTTGGAATATATATATATATTCCAACTCTACTGAATTTCATGCTTTTCCTGGGCAGCAGAGAGTTGCTTCGAGTAATATATATATATATATATATATATATATATATATATTCTAATTCTTTTTATACCGAATTTATATGTACAGACATTATAAATATAAAATCCATATTTATATATAAAAATACCGTATAAAATTAAAATATAGAATATTTTCAAGTAAGTATATATATATATATATATACGGAATTTCATGGTTTTTCTGGGCAGTGGAAGATTTGCAAGGACTAGTCTTTTTCGAGACCAGTCAGTGGCGATGAGACAGCGCGATATTTCTTGTCAGGGAAATAGGATCGGGCATGTGGTATGTTTGGCATTTTCACGTTTATATTGACTCTTTAGATACCATATACCCGTCAATCATGGTGAACAAATAATCACAGTATGGTTGAAGATGCTGAGAGTAGTTTTGTGTCCTGTCGATTGAGCTTCACACACAAGGGTTGCTCCAGTGTTTTGCACCAAGTTTTTAGATTTCTATCTTTCTTTGGCACGCTATGGCCCTCCCTTTGTCTACATAACAACCATTAAGGTCAATGTACCCACCGTAATTTCGTTGGCACTTAATTTGACCGAGTTTGGCCATTTCAAATACTTTAGTTTTTAAAAGCTGGAAGGGTCATTCCGTGGTTAGAGGTTTAGAACCTTATCAGCAAATGCTTTCTCCATGATGAACATTTCATATGTGAAAAATTAACAGCACTTTGTAAAATCTCCCATGTTGACTCTTTTGAGCTGATTATACAGGCTAGTTTAGGTTTGCTTATGCTATAATATCATTTTAAGGCCTCTTCAAGAAAATCATTCATTATATCTACTATATCTTCCCTTTGCACCAAATTTGTTGACAATCTTCTTTACTCCAAAACCAGTAATATCCATCATGTAGAAGACAATGTCTTGTTGCATCCTAATTTGTCCTACTTGGAAATAATAGAGAAAGCGCAAGTTGTAAGCACTAGTTATAAGCTTCAGTTGTGAGAGTCAGTTGTAGGCGTGTTAAGAGTCAGTTTTTAGTTAAGAGTCTAGTTGTCTTTGGTTTGCATGTAACCGACTCGGTCGAGTCTTTTCCTATATAACTTCAATGAATAATACAAAAGTGAGCATAGCCTCACCTTGTGTTTTGGTTCGTATATTTTATCTTGGTATCAGAGTTTGAGAGCTGTGGACTCACGGCAGGCCAGTGAAGCGTGAAAGCACTTGCATGAGCCGACTGCATATCATTTCGAGGAGGAGAGTGGAGTTTGACAAAAAATATTGAAGCGTGCAGCGTAAGCTTGGGAGCAAGCTTGAAGGTTTTTGAATGTGTGAGGGTGCATGAGCTTGGGAGCAAGCGTGAAGGTTTTGAATGCGTGAGGTTGGTGCGTGCGGGGTTTGCATGCATGAATGCATGCATTGAGATCGGGTGCATGTGTGGAGTTTGATTGCATGTGTGTGAAGCTTTGCATGCATGAAGTTGAAGGAATGACTCTTTTATTAAAGTGAGTCTTTTATTATTAAAGTGAGGTATACTTTGTTTTTATTAAAGTGAAGTTTTTTCTTATGATTACCTTTGAAAATCACAAAGGTGGAGTTTTATTATTAAAGGTTGATGCATGTGTGAAGTTTAAACTTAATGTGGGATATTAAAGTTTAAAAAAGGAGGATATTTTGGATATTAAGGTGCATGCATGCATGATTTAAGCTAAGAACAGAGGTAGATTTGGACCAGTGGATCCAAAGGCAGAGCGACAGATTGCTCAGCACAAAAGAAAATTTGACAAAAAGCTGCATATCTTTGGTGATTCACTTGCAAAGACTAACTTGCAGAGATGGTGAATCCTCTAGCGGAGACCTACCTCAACGAAGCCAACAAGTTAGACGGCTTGAACTTCATTAACTAGAAATTCAAGATGCAGACGCTCATGGAGGGCTATGGTGTCTGGAACATTGCGAAGGGAACTGAACTGAAACCTGATGCAACAACAACACAGATCCAAGACTGGGAGAAGTGCGAAAACAAGGAAAAGGTATTATTGCGCATGTCAGTTAAAGATAACATAATTCCACATATTAGAGACGCTACAACTTCTGCTGCAACATGGACATCTCTTAAAGCATTGTATGAAACTAGCAACACAAATCACATTTTGTTCCTGAAAACTAAATTGCTAGGTATTAAGATGGATGGAAATGAATCTGTTAGTTCATTTTTGGGTCGCATTAAAGAGGTGAAAAACAAGCTAGTAAATATAGGGGAAATTGTTTCCAACACTGATCTAGTGACTATTACCTTAAATGGTATGCTAGAAGATTATCATATGTTCATAACAGGTCTTGCAGCAAGGGAGAAACCTCCTATGTTTGAAGAACTGATAGGTATTTTATTGCAAAAGGAAGAGAGGCGCGAGAATCTGAAGCCTCCAAGTAAAGATTTGGCACTGTGGTCAAATAATACATCTGCGAGAGGGAGATCAGGAGTAAGAGGCAGATGAGGCAGATGAGGCAGTTCATGGCAGAGAGGCAGTTCATCACAGAGAAAACAATCTCCAAATCGAGGTATGCAATCTGATAGGAATGATTCAAAGAGTTGTTTTTATTGTGGTCGACCTGGACATATGGTTAAACACTATCATAAGAAGAAAAGTGATGAGGCTAGGAATAAACCTAGAACACATTCAGGTCATTATGCAGAAAAATATTCAAATCAAGATCACAGTTATTTATTGCTAGTGATGATATTGATGAACCCTCGAATTTTGACTCACGGGATCTTAGGCTGTTTGTGTCTAATGCTACTTTATCTGCTGAAATGGATGATTCTGATGCCTGGTTTGTGGATTCCAGAGCATCAGTACATATGACTTGTAATAAAAATTGGTATGTTAATTTTAAAGAAACACAGAATGGTGCTAGCATATATCTTGGAGATGACCGCGCTCATTAGATCAAGGGATATGGAGACATTCCTGTGACATTGTCGAATGGTACTATTCGTCACATTCACAATGTGGTGTCTGTGCCAGGAATAAAGAAAAATTTGATCTCTATGTCCACCATTACAGATCAGAACTTGAAGGTTGAATTCTTCAAGAATTATTGCATAGTGAAGGATCTGTTGGACCACTTCTGAACTGTTGCAACAGGTGTCAGAGTAGGAGGTCTATACAAAATTGATGTTACCAGCAAAGCACATCATGCACTAACTTGTACCACAATGCCAACAGAGATTCTTTGACATCAAAGTTATGGACACATCAATCATCCTGATTTATTGTTATTACAGAAAAAGAATATGGTTGAAGGACTTCCCATGTTAAAGAATGAGAAAGTTGCTTGTGATGGATGTGCATTAGAAAAGATGCACAAAGATGAATTCCCCTCTAATCCTGATAAGAAAAAGAGGGATGTGTTAGATCTTGTGCATACTAATGTTTGTGGGCCTATGCAGACTAGGTCTTTAGGAGGTGCATTTTACTTTCTGTTATTTATTGACGATTGCACGAGATTCACATGGGTTTACTTCCTTAGACGAAAAAGGGATGTTCTCGAGTACTTTAAGGAATTCAGAACCATGGTGGAAAAGAAGATAGGAAAATCTATCAAAATTATCCATTCAGATCAAGGGGGAGAGTATAAATCAGGGGACTTCAACAAATATTGCAAAGATAATGGAATAGTACAACAGTTTACAATACCTCACACTCCATAGCAAAACAGAGTCGTTGAAAGGAAACACAAAACTCTGGTAGAGTGTGCACGCAGTATGATGAAAGGTAAGAATCTCTCAAATGCATTTTGGGTTGAAGCCATAAATACTGCAGTTTATTTAAAGAATAGAAGTCCAACAAGGTGTCTTGATAATGTTACTCCTTTCGAAGCATTGTATGGTTCCAAACCAGTAGTTAATAATTTGAAAGTATTTGGGTGTAAGGCTTTTGCACATATTCCAAAGGAGAATAGGAGGAAATTAGATGCTAAAGCCACTAAATGTATTTTCATTGGGTATTGTTCTAAAGTTAAAGCATACAAATTGTTTGATCCTGCTACTCACAAAGTATTTGCAAGTAGAGATGTACTTTTCCATGAGCAGGAAGTAGGAAATCATGATGAAAACAGTCATGAGGAATGGCAGAGACTTCTTGATGAAGGAGTTAAAGAGGAGCAGCAGCATTAGCTGCCCACACAAAAACATCCATCCCCTCAACAATAGCAATAGCCATCCCCACAGTGACATCAACAACAACATCAAGAAGGACTTAGTGATATGGACAATTCTAGCAGTCACATTTCATCTACAGGTGAAGACAGATCTTCACAAAGTGGGGAGGAAGATAATCATTTGAGAAGATCTTCAAGACAAATTCAGCTTCCTGAAAGGTATAAAGACTATGCCCTAATGAGTATCATTCAAATGTTATAGAACCCATTAATTTTGATGAAGCTAATGAACATGATGAATGGCAAAATGCAATGGAGGAAGAATACGAATCTATAATGAAAAACAATACTTGGGAATTGACTGAATTGCCTAAACATAAGAAGCCCATTGGATGAAAATGGATATACAAACCCAAGTTTAAATCAGATGGTAGTATAGATAAGTATAAGGCTAGAC
>ML779000.1:507481-543420 GCA_009831015.1 Picea engelmannii | reverse complement strand
AAGATCTTGGTGAGTTACATTACTGCCTAGGTCTTGAAGTTTGGAGAAATGCAGGACAAACTTTTGTTTGTCAGAGTAAGTATATCAGAGAAATACTTAAGAGATTTAAAATGGATCAGTGTAAGTCTTCTATTGTTCCCATGAAATAGAATGTGAAATTGTCTTGTGATGATGGTTTGAAGGAGGTGAATGGCACTGTGTATAGATAGATGGTGGGTAGTCTGAATTATCTCACCACAACCAAACCTGATATTTCATATTCTATGAGTGTGTTAAGTTAGTTCATGGCGAAACCTCATGAAAGCCATTAGAATGCAACAAAGGAAGTACTTAGGTATATAAAAGGTACACTTGATTATGGTATTAAATATACTGATGCATCTGATGTTGAGTTGACGGGTTATTCAGATTTTGATTGGGCTGACAATCTAGATGATCAAAGATCAACCACTGGATATGCGTTCAACATTGGATCCGGGGTTGTTTCATGGAGTTGTAAAAAGAAGCCTACTGTATCTTTGTCTTCTACCGAAGCAGAATATAAAGCCTTGTGTGCAGCAACTTGTGAAGTTTTTTGGTTAAGAAGACTTCTTCAAGATGTTGGAGAAGAACAAAAGGAACCTACTATGATCAGATGTGATAATCAAAGTTCAATCAATATTGCGAAGAATCTGATTTTTCATGCAAGGACAAAGCATGTTGAAGCTCAGTATCATTTTGTTCAAGAAAAGTTGCAGTCAAATGAAATAGCTCTTATGTATTGTAATACTAATGAAAATGTTGTTGATATTTTCACTAAGCCTCTTGGAAAGATTAAGTTTGAACTGTTTAGGGAGATGTTAGGTGTAGAAGTCAATCCATTCTCCATTAAGGGGGAGACTTGGAAATAATGGAGAAAGCGCTAGTTGTAAGCACCCGTTATAAGCTTTAGTTGTGAGAGTCAGTTGTAGGCGTGTTAAAAGTCAGTTTTTAGTTAAGAGTCTAGTTGTCTTTGGTTTGCATGTAACCGACTCGGTCGAGTCTTTTCCTATATAAGGATGTAATCCGTCTTCATTGAATAATACAGAAGTTAGCATAGCCTTACCTTGTGTTTTGGTTCGTATATTTTATCTATCCTCCTAATATTCTATTAAGTAAATCGTCAGCCTAAAAAATGCACAACTACTTTCCCCAAAACAAGTAAACATCCTGCATAAAAATAAGCCAATTGTGTACTTCTATTTTGCTTCCTTGGTTTTCATGACATCTCTAAAACTTAACTAAAATTTTGATTATTCTCATAAAAGTCCTTCTTCTATCCAAACCAATTGTCTCATACTTCATTTTCTCAAGGTTACCGCCCTCCCACTTAATGCATCTACGACCTTGTTCTCCCTTCGAACTTGTGATTTACTTCGAATGTGTGGTTCTACAAAAACTCAAGGGATTTTATGTTCCCTTGATTTACCTTCACTTAAGTATTAATGACTAGAAGGGCATGATATTTATTTTTAGAATAAACTCCTTAAGAAATTATTAGTGCCTGGAATGCTTCAAATCCAACACAATAACATACAACTCAATCTCCTCAAAACAATGCTACCAAACATCATAAATTAATGCTACTACAGAAAATTTTCCACCTTCCATCCTACTTCAATCCTTGGACAATAGCCTTTATGTTTTTCATCACAATCCTCATGAAATATATTACTTACATCAGACATAGAGAATTTGCAATGCAATGAACATTGTTTACTCCACTAACATTATAAGGCATGGACCAACCAACAACCCCATTAAAATTTTATGGATTCAAGTGCAATTCAATCTTACACACAACAAACCCATCCTTGCACACAACAAACCCAAGTTATAATACAAATATTCTTCTTTGAAGAACTTGCAGTTCTTCCTGGTACTCCAAAAAAACCTCTTAAAAATCCAACATCAATTGGTTCATATGCTCTTCTAGATGCTACTAATCTCTTTATATCATCCTAATAAAATACCACAAACATACCAATGTATTGTTCTAACAATTGTTCCATTAGTCCCATGATTTTTCTTACTTAGTTGGTCAATCCAAATGAAATAACCTACCACTTGTATAATTTGTCCTTAGTCTTGAATGCAATATTGTAATGGTTACATTTTTAACTTCTAATCTGGTGATAGCCAACTTCAAATTATACTTCATGAAGTATCTTATTCTCCACTCAAACTATCCTTGAGATTGTCGATCCTTGACACCAACTTTTCAATGCTTAAAGATATTGTTAGATATATCCTATTACAAATTGTTGCATACAAGTCTATATCAATCGGTTGAAAATGAATCTTGATGAACTCTATATTTATTGTTATTTTCCATTCAAATTTAATATGTTCTTTGCAAATGATCGCTATATCTATATAAAGGTAGTTAGATGGAAATATGTATGGAAATATCTATGCATGGTTCAATGGATTTGGTAGAGTGATGATGATGGTGTACACATGATCAGCACCTTAACGCTCTATTGATGATTATAATAATGAGGCTTGATGTATTGGGTAATCTCATATCTTTGTTTCTTGCTTATGTATGGGGATAGTGTTTGATGTATTTGGCATGACCATGGTGAACATTAACAAAGTTTGATAATGGATTGTAACACTCTAAATTGTTTTTATTTTTCTTCTTGTACCATGGTGGATCAAAGTCTTCCTTTAGATAAGCGTTGTCACTCTTGTTTGAGTTGTACTCCTAAAATCCTAGGAAGGTGTAGCATGTCCATATCCCAAATCATATTCGACACTTTTCATCTTCTCCATTATTCCATGCACATGTTTCGTATTCCTGCTCATGGTTGGCTTGTCATATGCTATAGAAAGGTTCATACATAATAGTCTCATGAGGAAAGCCTCATCTTAAGAGCTATAAACTTGAGGTTGATAAAACTAAAACTAAAAATCCAAATAATAAAGATTGATCTATGCCACCTCACTATGATGTCAGTGTCCCAATTCCCATGCTTAACAATGCATATCTAATGAAAAAGACCAAATAAAGAAAGGAAAATTCAAGAAAGGGGTAGTAAGAAACAATGTAGAGAAATGGTAACTCAATGCTAAATCACTCCCTCTCTTTAAATGCAATCATGTGAATGAATATCTTAAACAAAAATTTTGTGACTTTGAAATTCAACTCATGAATTGACCCACCTTTATCATATCATCAATCACATAACATACTCCTCACTTAGTGTCCTAAAAACTACTTCTTGTCTTGGGATTTTCCACATGTTATAGAGTTTGATGTTGTCCCCGCCATGGTTAAACTTGGAAAATGGTATAAATTCAATGAGTTAATGTGAAGTTAAAGGATGAAAATTGATGTTTCTTCACCTAGTGGAACTTGCATTTAGGCATGACTAATCATTTGTTGCATTGGGATTTGTGTAGTTTCCTTGATAGTTGTGTCCCTACATCGAGTTCCATGACTTCCTTGGGATTTGTGACTACTTGGGCCTTGCTAGTCCTAATCCATTGCATTTTCCTTGGGTGTTGTGAGACATGCATTGGTCATTGTGACAAGACCATGCATCCTCTTTTGGATGCCACATGTTCCCACCTTCCATTCATTTAGCATCATTTGAGGAGTACATTGGAGAACTTAGAGGACTAAGCCACCTTGGAAAGCATCTAACTCACATGTGTAGAAATTTTGAGCATTTATTGGAGAATTTGAGGGGATTACCCCACTTGTGCAGAGGAATTATGGATCATTTTGAAGATATGTTCTATTATTTTGATGATGTTGACCTTCATAGATGAGGTAATTTATTGTATTTTTACCATGTATACCTCCATTTTGAGGAGGGAATCCAATTTGTAGAGATTTTATTGTTCAAACTCTATCCTAGGAGAATATGTATTAACCTTAATGGGAGATCCTAGAGGCACTATGGGCAGGCTACCACTATCACCTTGGTAGCATTTCCCCACACTTCAAACTAAGGGAACTAACTACCCTATCCTAGGGAGGAATCCCTATAAGTCAATCTAAACTAACTTGTAGTATAAGATATGGACCTTTCTTAACCTATGTTTGACAAAGACAACTAGAAACTTTTACCATTTCTATCTAAATGTTTAGATATGAAATCGGTTGCTAGATTAAACAAGCTTTAAATGATATGATAATTATACAAATATCGTTGTTATAAAGTGTGATCGTGTTATGATGAAAAACCAATGAAAATAATATGGCATGTAAGTGAATCAAACTTTCTTAATATTCATATTTGTCCAATAGATCCAAATGATATAAACCATCAACAATTATGCTCATGTACTTTCTTGAAAGAGTATGTTTTCATTCACCATCCATGAAGTAAATATACCCAATGAAATGAGTAAAAGAGACCTTGATTAGAGTATTCCATAATATAGAAATCAATGTACTTAATTTTTTAAGAGGTCTCATCCGCTCAGGAAAATTCAAACATGTTCATTTGTAAGTTTAATGCCACTATTTATGTGGAAGGAACCTTCAAAAATCATTTTTGTTATAGTTAATAGTCTCAAGACAATTATGTTTGGATTGTATTTCATTCATTCATTATCCCTTAAAGATCCATAAAAAAAAACCAATCTTGTTGATGTTAGATGCAAATATTTAGAGCATGCTAATCGTATTTCTGTGTTTCGACATATTTCAATCACAAAATGCTAATCTTATTTATGTGTTTCGACATATTTCAATCACAAAATTTAACGATCCATGAGTATTAATATGAAAATATAGGTATAAGTTTACTTAGGAAACTATCAATCATATTTCAAACATTGGAAAGATTATGCATTCAATTTAGTGGAATGTCGATTTTTTTAAGTGTTGTTGTAAATCAACCTCAAGAAAGCATAGTGTGAAATCAAATTTCATGAAGTATAGTCATTCCAATATCAAAGTAATCAAGAGTTGTGTCGTGAATAATTTAATAAATTGTTATTAAATATTGAAACCAATAATAAACAAAACTTAAAGGGTTTGCAAATGTGTGTATAACTGCTAATTTATGAAGTAGATTCCATGTGAAAGTTTATTTATCAATTAAGATCAAGTCCATACATATCTCATCAAGATGAAACTTATCAAGAATTAAACCCTTAAGATTGGATCCAAAATAGTGAAAGGGCATGAAGATTACTTGATCCATTTGTATTAGAGACCGGGTCATTCAACATTATAAGGCATTTTGATCAAAATAGTGCAAAAAATGTTTGTTAAGTATGATGTAATCATGCCAAATATTGATCTTGGAAGTGGGTAAGAAAATCCTCATGTAATAAAATCAGACCATAGAAACTTAAATCGTTTGTATCAAGAGTTAGAGCATTCAACCATGTAAGTCATCCTAGTTAAAGAGAAGAGGTGTACCCCAAAATATGCTTTACCCACCCACACATGTGGATAAGAGAGAGAAAATATTCCCTCCACATGTTCATACATATGGCTCCAAGACACGACAATAATCTTTGCATGACAAATTCCAACAACATCGTAACTAGGTCAAATTTTGCCTCATTTTCTATTATAATCCCATTTCAGAAATATTGTGGCAATTATACATCTAATGGCATTGATCAAGCGAAAATCTACACACTTTATCAAAAGATAATTGCCTATAAAGCTGGCCATCACAAAAAAATGTGCTTTAACCATCTCAACACCCCCATAAATGGTCCAAGAAAGTAAGTGTGCCCTCTAAGAATGTTCAATGTGGCATATATGATGATGTGGAGTCAATTTAATTATCCAACACATTGTGTCATATTCCAATGCAAGATCATGGATCTCAATGTAGGTACATGGATATCGAGGCATAGTGCATGGTTCTCAATGTAGGTACATGGATATCGAGGCATAGTGCATGGATCTTAATGTAGGCAACCTACCTATAATGAGGAGTCAAGCTTCAAAACATGTCATTAGAAAAAAAAAATTAAGTAATATCTTCTAACAACAACTTAACATATGTTAATGTTATAAATTGTCTAATTTTACCATGGTCGAACAACTTTATCTCTATTAGATGTGTCAATTTCCTAGGGGAAAAAGGTATTTCCTAGGCAATTTGGTTAGACATAGGCAAATTTGATGACTAATTGATACAAAAGGAAAGGAAAATTTATGTGTTGACCCTCAAAGTCATTTTTAATAATGTTTAAGGTGTTTTATTGTTCCAACTACCATTTTTGAGCTAATAATATTCATTTTTTGTCCTTTTAATTATTTGGGAGTGAGCTTTACTTAGATTTACCTCTTCAACACCTTTTTATCACCCCATTTTATATTTTCTTTTATCTTTCTTAGCCCCTTTTCTTTATATAATCATTTTTAGCATAGGACATTGGGGTTGGGCCTTCTTAATGAGGTGGCATATCTCTATCTTTATTATTATTTTTATTTTTTAACATTATTACTCTTCACCTATAGCCTTTTATGCTTTATTTTTACTTTGTATTACATTATTCTTCAATTAGATCTTGTTGGATGACATTTGATAAGTTAAACATAAATAGGGGTAGTATTTATTTTATGAATAGAATGATAGTGAAAGGGAAAGATAGAAAGTGCTAGATATGATTAGGATATGGATATGCTACTCAACCAGATCATCAATAGTAGAATTAGTCCTAAGTCATGACATACGTATCTAAGGACAATATGTCCCCCCATGGTAAAATAAAACAAACTAATAAAATTATTTAGCATTAATTAGTGTTATAATATCTAACCAATGTTTATTATTTTCATGACAAGGTTAGAAACCATCACACCACTACTATATAGGAAACCCACGCATGAAACCATAGCAAATCAACTGATAAGATGAAGCATGAAGTACCATATGTGTAAGAAAATATAATCTAAGGTTTAAAGCATAAGAGTTTATATACCATGGCAGATACATCTGTAAGATCTCATGGATTATATAAGGCTAGAAGAACTGGAATATTGGGCTTGAACTGAAAGATATGAACAAGAGAGCTCATCCAAGAAGTATCAATGCACCTCTAAGATGATGTTCTAGAAGTAGTTTCCCTTGAGGGGGAAACACGAGGCATCTATCTTCATCCATTATACATGCGGCATTAATCCATGATATTTTATTGTTTTGGATTAAATCTTCTCTTTTTTGTGAGAGGATATTAGTTTTTGGAGAATAGATCTAGGGTTGTTAGAGATCTAATGTTATTTTATTATAGAGGTAGTTGAGATATTAATCTATAAATAAGAGACTCTTCCTAATTGTAAATTCATTGGAAGATTTTGGAATATTTTATTTTTCTCTCCTCTCTTGTCTAAGGATTTTCTAATGGATGATCAACCTTTCTTGAAATGTGGAAAATGAATATTGGGGCATACTAGTTAAGATTTTATCGTAGGCTTGGAATTGTTAAAGGAGATTTGGGATCCATAAATAAGTGGTATCGCTACATTGAAGAGTTAAGTTTTATCTCTTATTTATTTGCTTGAAGTGTATGAGTCTTTTCCCTATTATTCCTTTTGAAAAAAATAAACATGCATTATGTTACAAGTAAAATCACTCCCTTGTTGTCTTGGGGGTAGTATGATTCTTGAAGGCCCCTCCCTTCTAATTCTTGTAGTGGTTCCTTTGTCACATATAGGACTTGTGGGATATTATTTTGAAAGGCCTAATTTCACTTTAGATATTTTGAATAATCACCCCATTAAGGTGCATCTTGACCCCATTACCCAAACATAGCAAGGAACCAATCTTCTTCCCTTCTAAACAAACCCGAAAAACAAAAAAATCATCTTCATTTTGTCATGTTTTGTATTATCTTGAAATCTACAATTTATTGCAGAAAATCACTTTAAAAACATATTGCATTTGATCCATAAAACCCCCAAAAATATACCTTAATCTTGGCTCTCACTTCTTCAAACAAATTGTTGGAATCTCCAGGGAGTCTTGTTTGATTGGTGCCCATATTGTGTGATTTGCTACAAGATATTATAGGGAGCTTATTATTTGGTTTAGATCTGAATATTTGACTGGAATAAGTAATAAAAATCATATTTAAGATCAATTAGCTTGAATTATATGCAAACTGTCCTCCTTTTCTAGCTCAAACCCCTAGATGTTTTGCATGATTTTGGTCTCTTTATTTTTATGATTGAAATATTTCAAAGAGACTTTAAATTTGTGTCTGATATTTGTAATTTACTCTTGTTAGTATCACTCACACATATTTATACTTTAAATTGACAACTCGAAGCCTAATACCCTAGACGTCTCACCTACTTTGCCCTAGTTTAAGCATTATTCCATCTTTTATTTAGGGTATTTAATAAGTTTATTTGAAATTTGAAATTTATATTATAATAACATATTAAAATCATATATTATATCATCTTATATGTTCAGTTATCAAATATACTTCTTATTGGAAAATATCTAAATGAATTTTCTAGAGTTAAGACAACTATTATATCTTAAATGAGAAGGTTGTTTTAGATCTCTTCTAAACATGAAATTTATGAAACAAATATCTTATAAACATATTTGTATTGAATCATTTACTTCTATTAATGAAGTGCTTTTAGTTT
Organism: Picea engelmannii; assembly: GCA_009831015.1. Taxonomy (NCBI): domain Eukaryota; kingdom Viridiplantae; phylum Streptophyta; class Pinopsida; order Pinales; family Pinaceae; genus Picea; species Picea engelmannii. The sequence continues at coordinate 534,815 of ML779000.1, read as the reverse complement.
CATAACATAATCATAGATCTACTTTCTTTTATTTAGCCTTATGTTGCATTGGTTAATCTTTAAGGGGATTTGGAAATCTAATTTCAATGGTGAAGTTAAAGACATTAATCATATACATTAAATCATATATTAATAATAAGCTTTATCTCTCTCTGTTTCTCCCATTATACAATAAAATAGATTGAACTTAGTTGACCTTAGGAAATTCCCCCTTGACTAGGACCATTTGTAGTCTAAAGTGAGAAAGACAAATCCACTAAGGTGACGATGGTGTCCTTCCTAGATTTTCCATGAGGGGTTAACTCTTGTGCTTAGGAATTTTACACCTAGTGAGAATCTGGGAGGTAACATTTTAAAACCGTTGGAGGGGATAAAGTCCATTTCTTGGTTATTTGAAGATCATACTTCTGAATGATTTGATGAGGTTTTTTTTAATATCTTAGCCTCATATGGGGACTCCATGAAGAGAATAATCCTTTTTCCTTTTGTTTATTTTTAAGACTTGTTTCTTGTATAATGAAGCAAGTAATATTTTGAAGGCATTGAAAGTTCACCTTAGTGACTCAACTCCATTTATTGTATGAGGTATAACAACATAAATTACATATTTAACTTTTAGATTTAAGTAATTGAAGCATGGATCCACTATAATATTTTAATTATTGGTGCACCCAATTGAATTCCCAAGAACTCAAGGATATCCATGTGAAGGTTATAGTTCATATTTTCTTGATTCCATAGGTCTATTTTATGGACATCATGAATAAACCTTAATACATGTTGTTTCTTTCACTGAGTTTATGGAAAATTTTCATATTTTGCATGAAGATGTTAGGATGATAACTTTTCTATTCACCTTTGAGGAAAAGGCACTAGATTGGTTTCATGATATTTCTAATATTTCTTCATTTATAAAAAAATTGATGTTATTACTTAAGCATTGGTATCCTCAGTATGAAGAGGAGGAATATGGATAATTCATTCAACGTTTCATGGAAATCCTACCAAACATAGAAGAATCACATCAATATCCCATGAAAGTTCAAGCACTTGAAGAACACATTGATGAATAACATCACATTGTGGATCAAGAACACAAATAAAACTCTTAGAAAAATAGGATCGCAAAGCAATAAAATAAAAAAAATGAAGAAATAAAACACATAAGATACATAATACAACAAATACACAGATATACGTGGTTCACCCAGTGTGCGCTATGTCCACCATAGAAATTTCCAGGTACATCCTTTCTTATTATCCAAAAAATGAAGAGATACAACCCACAACACACCCTCTATAATTTCCTCTTCTTTCTCTCATAGTCTCCTCTCTCATAATACAATACTCACTCTCCTACACATCTACAATACAATTCCCTCATACAAAAACAGGTTTCATTTTCTGGAACAAACCCTAATACAACTTCAACCATCAGATCTGCAAACTCATAATGAATGGTCTAGATTGACTATGAAATTACAATATTTTACAAGGAAAATTTCCCAAAATTTTCCTCAGAGGCCCATTGGTCCCCATTCCGCCAAGCCGAGGGGGTAGGATGCCCCCAAACCTCTGGGTGGGTATCCTCACTGTGAAGATGAGGAATATGGATAATTCATTGAACTTTTCATGGAAATCCTCCAAAAGAAATAAGAATAACATCAATATAACGTGGAAGATAAAGTAGTTGAAGAAGACATTGATGAATCACATCCCATTGAGGATCAAGAACACAAAGAAAACATAGATGTAGAATATTCTTCCTTTAAAGAATGAGATACCATCAGTGAATTCATTGAATATCAAAAGATTGAGAAAGAAGCATCCACTTCATTCCTCATAGAAGATCAAACATATGAATAATCACTTCATGAAGAGGACATTGTCAAAAAAGAAAGCATTCAGTTATCCTCTCAAGAAGAAAAAGGTATGGTGAGTTGAAATCCTTTCCAAATTCCTTATTTTTATGATACATCCTCTTGTGATTTGGAAAAGTAATATGTACAAGAAATTACACTTGGTGAAGAAGATGGGATTGATGCTCTTTTCCTTGTTGAAAGGCTTAGATAGGATAATTTTTTTTTATTATTAGGATATTATCTATGACACGAATGATGATGATTTTAAGGCCAAAAGAGAATATTTTGGGCCTCCTGGGCAGCCACATTAGCTATGTTATCACACAATTTTGAAGCCTAGTGCAAAGCCTTCACAAGGTACAAAATTGGTGGAACATTAGAAGTATTACCATTCCCACCTAGGAAACAAATTCCCTTGTTTCGGTGAAGAATAAATCGAACACATGGGAAGCTTCCCTAGTAGCTTAAAGAACTCCTAAGGAAAAACAAAATCAACTCTAAGGCCTCCTTTTAACTACCCAATTGACCCCTATCTATGCATACTTAACAATTTATAGTTTGATGGTTATTCAAGGTAAACTCAAGATTTGAGTTAGATGTGATTTAAGGCTAAGAGAATGGGTTTATCAAGTTATTATGAAATGTAAAATGATCCCCAAACATTAAAAATCTAAAAAATATTTATTATTGTGACAAAACTTGTTTAAAAGGTAAGTAAATTGCAACATAGGACAAGTTATAACAACTAGACAATTCAACCCCTTAAACGAATTATAAACAAGTACAAGTTAAGGATAAAACAATGTTTAAAACTAGGGTGTATACGTAACTTATTAATTATAAAAAAGTAAGAGCATATAATAGTCAATACAACTAAGACATATATCCCTAAAATGGTTGTAATACAAATTAGCCATGATTATTTTCCAAGGGAGATTATTTTAGGTGAAAAATATACAAGATAACCCTAGAAGTGTGGGGTTTTTTATCGTTTAAAATAAAATGTAAGCTAAACAATCCCTATATTTACCCTAAAAAAACATAAAAAATGAAATTTTCAATTTTCAATTGACTAGACAGGACAAAACTAGTTCCTACTATTTTGGGGAGACATATGGGTGAACTAATGACTCTTTTGAAAGGATTTAAGTATATATAGGGTGATATCTAGGGATTTTCACTCCAAAAGCTAGAATATCCACTTAGTGCCTTACAAACTTCATGATAGTTCAAGGGAAAGTACTCCACGAGTAATATTCCAAGATTTATGAAGAAGGGACTTATTCAAGAAAGACACCAAGAGAGCACATTGCCACCACCAAATAAGTACAACTACACTTATAATCATCCATAAACAACATATAATATATCAACTGAAACCACTTACTTAAGAAATCGATTTATATTCAAAGCCCCAACCAAGAGAATCCATGAAATTTCCATGAAAATCTGCAAGCCATCATCCTCAAGAAGTCTCTCCAGTTATCCATCCATATAAAATACAAAAGAGAAGAAGTAGACAAGTAATGTTCTCTAGAAGTTCTAGCGGTTTCTCACAAATTAGAAATTATTATTTATTTATATGAGGGATCTAACACCCTTCTCAATAAAATAACAATATTTTCCTAGCTTAAACCCTAAGAAAATATAATAATTCCTTTATCTCTTTACAAACCCTATATATATGTACACAATACATTAATTAATCCACGATACAAGAGTGGATAGGTCAAAAAAATCCCCAATGATGCTCCCAATATAAATTAAAGTTTTTAAATGTGAAAACATCCACTATAAATGCATCCTCAAACTCACATGTGTGGTACATGTGGTCTCCCAAGGTGGACAGTTGAATAAAAAAGGTGTGAAGGAGCATGTGTAGGGGATCCAAATTGAAACATTCTCTCCAAAGGGTGCAACATTTCATCCTCCAAGTCACCTCCAAAAGGTGCAATGTCCCCTAAAAAAGGTTCAACATCCTCTCACAAGCTACTAGGTCATCTCAAAACTGTGACTTCCTCAAGGAAATCCCAACGTCCTCCAAAAAGTATGGGAAGAGCTCCATAAAGTGTGTAAAATGACCTCCTCAATGTCCTCCAAAGGACAAAATATCATATCCCTATCATGTCTATGTAGAGTAAATCCTCTAAGGAGGGGCTCAAGTGACCCAATGTGACCATCAATCCAGGGGCATGTACACAAGTCCAATACAACATACAAAGTGATTCATGTCAAATGCAAGTGTTGTATTAACTTAACTCTTTCCAAGGTCAGTTTAGAATATTTCAAAATGAATCAAATCACAATGATCTAATGGAATATAATAAAAAATATAAGAGTTTGGATAACAATGGGACTTTGTCGGGGAAGATAGATATCCTAAAACCTCCTAAATCCAAAGATGATCCTAAGAATGAAGTTTCCCATTCTTCCCAACCCTATAATGACCCTTTCACCACCATTCTAGAGGAATAAAAAGATTATAAACGAATCTCATGTAGACAATGAGTACTTTGAAGAATAGATTGGTTCATCTTGAGAGGAATCAATAGAATAACATGCTTCCTCCTAAAAATGGGTATGAGGGCCCTCCTCCAAGTCAAATACTTCCCAAAACATTGGATCCAACCAATATTATCAAGCATAAATTTCCTTTCTATTGCAAATATTGTGATGGTTTCCATGATGAAGTAACTTGTGCCAAATATGTTGGAATAATGAAATCTAGTTCTCAAAGAAGTGATGGATATTTGGATACTTGCAACAATCTATTAGATGGAAGAAAAATGTTATTATTGTCCCAAGATAATATGAAACAAGTTAAGGACAATTCCATATAATCCAAAGGACTATTTCATTTCTTGGTGAGAGGCCTTCCCCTAAGGAAATTAAGAGAATGTATGAAGAGAGATTTAATGGTATAACTTATCAAATAAAAAGAGGTAATCTTCCTCAAGGAGATCAAGAAGGTCCTCCCAAATTTCCTAAGAATGATAATCGACCTATAGTACCAAGTGTGGATATTCCTAAAATTATTCCTTCAACAAATACTCGTTTTAATATTAATTTTGATGTAACTAGTCAAATGAGTAATGCTAAGGTGCCTATTCCCATTGTTGAGTTGGAAACGATTTCTATAAGAGAAAAATTTAAGGAAGTTTTGGGGCTTTAGGTAAAAATTCAATCAAACCAAGTTGTATATGAGATTTAATATGCCCCTATTATTCTTCAAATGATGAATCACGAAGGAAGGAAGAACCCCAACCATCAACCTTTTTTTATATCTTTTGTGGTTGGTTGTTTGTTATTACATAGTTGTATGTTGGATTTAGGATCCTCTACCAATGTTGTGTCCCTCAATGTGATGAATCAATTGGGACTTAAAACCAATATACCATATATAAAAATATATGGTATGGATCCCAAAGAAGTAAACATTTGTGGTTTGGTCAAATAGATTCATGTGAGTTTAGCAATATTTCAAGATATTTCTTTGAATATCAATGTGGTTGTCATTGATGTCTGACATGGTTGGGGAATGATTTTATCCTATAATTTCTTCACTAATATTGGAGGTATCATCCAAATGTACCTATCTTATGATATTATCCCCACTTATGAGAATACCTATGTGACCTTGCACCATGAGAAAATGAGGAAGTATCATGTAGAAGACCCATCATATCTTATGAATGAATCACTTTTCTATGAAGAAGACATAGGATATCATATTTTTCTTGGAAATGAGACATCTCCCTGAGAAATTGTCAACATTGCTTGGAAAATGAATATGGAGTTAAGTCTAAAATAGGTACCAATGACATAATATTGTATGTTTCTCCCAAGGGTGACACTTTCTGTTATGCATTGTTTTTAGAATTTGAAGCAATGAAAAATGTACCTTAGTATGAAGCCATTTTTATTGGATTGAATATGGCTAGGGACATGGGAATTAAGATTTTTAAAATCCAAGGTGACTTTGATTTAGTAATCCTACAAGTGAAGAATAAATTTGCATGAAATAAGGATAGATTGAAAAGGTATAGGAATACAACATGGGATTCCATGGAATGTTCTGATACGTTGTCTTTAGAAGCAAAGAATAGAATGTTAATGAGAAGGATAATGATTTAGATGTAACTTATTTGACTCTTCAATCTTGAAAGTAATTTTTGGAAGGTGGGAGGTTAGAGAATTTTTTTAGACCTTCTATTCCTAAAAACATTGAACATTGGAAAATTTTCGATGATGATGCACAAATTATAATATTCATTAAAAATATTCAAGGGTTTACCGATAATGAGATTGATTGGAGAGAAGGAGTAGAGTGTCAAGAGCACTTGATAGATAAAATAATCCATGCTAGGTTTATTCCTTTGGAAGGAATGTTTAATAGGCATCGAATGTACAAGGAAAATAAAGAGATGGTTAAACTTGATGAGTACATGGAAGTTAATATTGGTTCCCGAGAAATTCTGAATATTGTAAAAATTGGTAAAGGAAATTCGAGAAATGGGAAGCTTATTGGGAATATAGTTTCAAATGATGTGTTAATTTTTTACCCTAAAATGATTAAAGGTATCAAAGAAATATCCTTTACCCAAAACAATAAATCCCTATAGGCTTTTTTTGGAAAAATCAACTTTATCCAAAGATTTATCCCAAATTTTTTCGAAATAATGAATCCCATAAACAAGTTACTTAAGAAGGATGCAGATTTAAAATGGGAAGAGAATGGAAATTTATCTTTCAAATCTATCAAAGAAGCCATTGTGAAATACCATGTATTAGGAAGTCCATATTTTTCAAATGATTTCCAAGTTTCCTCCTTTTCCTTCAAGGATACCATTGTCATTGTTTTTCTTTAGAAGAATGATCAAGGTGAAGAGAAACCTATAGATTTTATGAGTAAAGTTTTAAGAGACATTGAATTGAATTATTAAATCATGGAAAAGCAAGTCACTAAATAATTTATAAACTTATATTAGTTACTCAAAGATAATTACCTATGTTCTTGAATCTGTAGTAAAAGTTATTTTTCTCAATAAGATTATTTAGGGACTAGAAGCAAGTGGGTTTCTAAGATTCAAGAGAATGATTTGGAAATTAGACCCACAAAGTTGATAAAGGGTTGAGGATTAGCTCAGATGATGGAAGAAGGAAATGAAGTTTCCCTTAGAATGAAAGGTGACCATTTCCATATGATCTCAACTATTTTGGAATAATTGGAATGCCATGATTGGTATGATAATATTATATACTATGTTAAGAAAGTTACAAGTCCAAAACACCTGAAACATCATAAAAGAAGAGCATTAATATTTAAGGCCTTGAAAATTTGTTTTATCAACCAAGGCCTTGGATGTAGAAATCGTGATGGATTAATTATCATATGTGTATACCCTGAAGATTCTATGAATTTAATGAGTGATTTTAATAAGGGATTATGTGGTGGAAATCATTCAACCAGAACCACCTGATCCGGATTATTTTCGGCATGAAATGAGAGCGGAGATATAATAAAGAAATCCATAGAGATATTGCGTATATCCAGTAATATAACATAAATATATCAGAGATGCAACCATAAACACAGAGATACAGTAATACACGATTTCTATTAATGAAAGAAATGTACAGAAACTGTAAAAATACAGAGTGAAAGACTCGCTAGAATGGTGGAAGGTTATCTCTGAGAAGAGATGTGACGGCTACTCGCATTCGCAAGAAGATGGTTACAATGAGGCTCTGGAGGCCTTTTTACAATAATCAGGAATGCAAAAAGTCCTAGACATCCAAAAACCTAACCCTAGGAGATGAAGCGCCAAAAGTCATGTGGGCCCCGTTTGGGTAAGTTGGTGCATCAACTTCACGGGGTCGTAACTTTTGCATACGATCTTCGTTTTAGGAGTGTGATAGCTTGTTGGAAAGGTATCGTCGAGGAGATTCATTTTGGGGGCTCAATCATGCCTTCAGATATCATTGAGAACCTCGATCTCGAAAAAACTTCATTTAGGCCCTCAAAATGGCCCCGGAAGTGAAAGCCTGCTAAAAATAGTAAATTGCCAAAATGGCCAGAAAATTGTTTTGAGCCATTTGGAAAAGGTGGGTGGCCCCTGATATCCACCTGGATCACCACTACCCATAATATTTTAAGAGGTGGTTAGTATTGCCCAACTATAAGTTAGACTCATTACTTAGTTCAAGGAATCCTTGATTAGAATGCTTGTGAAATGAGAGTTGGTCTAATGATAAAATTGATTGGTGTAATGTATAAATCCCAATTGGATTGTAATCTTATTGGTGTAATGTATAACTCTCAATTGTATTGTAAGTCTGGATTGATTATGGAATTATTACAGATTATGCATGTAACTCTTATGGTACATTTTCTTAGTTAATGAATATATAATTGTTTAATTGTATTCTTAAGGAAGGAAACATTTTATTTAATGAGGATAATAATTTATATGTGGTAATATGATAGAGAAGGTACATTTGTCTAAATAATGAATAATTATTGGCTTACTTGTATTCTTTACGAAAGAAAACTTAATTAATGGTGAATAACAATTAATTATGTAATGGAATTTTTAACGATAAGACATTTTAGTAATTTCTCTTGGTTTGGATTATATTACTAACATGTTATGATAATAGCAATGATTTTGGAATGGAATGGAACTAGACATTGAGTAAGTTCTTATGATGTGAAATTGGTATGTTTAATTGAGAAATTTGTACTAGTATAGTGAGTATTGAATGATTTTTATTGTGACGGGATTAAGTACCTTACCATCAAATTTAGTACTGAGTATAGGTTAGATTTGGTTATGGGAGTAGACACCTCCATGTTCCTCATAACAATTTCCAGTACTGAGACCTTAAATGGTCAAAATCAATCAGATGAATCCTGGACTTGAGCGTTGATTATGTGTCTTGGAGGTCCTAACCTTGCAGGGTAGGTTGGGTGGATATTCATCTTGTTATCTTGAGGTCATATGATTGATCTATTAGTATGATGATTTTTTAATTGATTCTTGTTGTGTAATGATGAGGATAAGAACACAATGTGTAAATATTGATGTATGTTATTGTCGTGTAACACTTGTTCTAATTATGTTTCAAAAAAAGAAAATTACTTCTATTGTACTCACTTACATTGATGTTGTAACATAGGGGTCTTTACATGATTTATTTTCTTTGAGGTCCATATCATTAATTTATTTAGGAAAAATTCACAATTGAGATTTCTCTTCTTCCTTAAAAACAATACCTTATTCAAGAGATGAGAGAAAATCCATTATTTTGTCTTCAAATTTCACCGCTTCAAAGTTCTAAAGAGATGGATCAAAAAGATGAATGGTTTAATGAGGATCTTCATTCATAAAGCCCTAAAATTTATGTGGATAAGAAAAGAATTTGTATCCAAATCAATGGATCTAGAAGGTTCCTCTTTCACTACAAACTCATCTTCCTTTGTGGAATCATGAATTACTTGATGTTCTTCCTCACCATCGATGTATTCCTCATGTAGTGATTCATCAGAGGGTAATTCTTCATTAATTTTCTTATTATATGGTTGATATTTTTATTCATATTCTTCAGGTTCAATGGGATCAATGTCTCCTTTATATTGTTGATCTTCAATTAATGGAAAAGTGGAAATATCTTCTTTGATTTGTGTGCATATATTCTTGATTTTCTATTGAGTTCATAAAAGCATTGTTTACTTCTATATTGTTTCTTATTTTGACCCACAACTCGTATGACAGATTCTTTTGAAACTCAAGGAATAAAGAATGAATCTCCCTTTTCCTTTGATCGAAGACCTCTATACAATCATCCAAGTGTTATTCTTCAAGTTTCTTTTATGAATTTGATATTCGATATGTTCATGAGGTGATGCTTGTTCTTCAATAAGATCATGATAATACTTTTAATATATTTCCATAAGAGGCGATTCTTCAACATGATGTTTAATGCCATATTCCATGGATACTTCCTTTTGTTTTCTATATTCATCCATACTAAGAGCCTGAAAATATTACACTACATGTCTATATGTTACAGGGGAATCACACTCACCATGAGAAGAAATTTCATCAAATCCCATTTCCAAGGTTGTATAAAAATATCCTTCATTATGAGGAGCTAAATAATCTACATTCACCTTATACTCATTATTTCCAATAACAAAAAAGGGAAATGTTTCCTCTGTTTCCTTATTTATGATGGTTTTATCCTCTTCTTGATCTTGAATGATTTCCATGAAAATATCCTCAAAATATTCGATAAGAGGGGCCCAACACCTGAAAATTATTCTAATAAAATTCTCACCTGATTATATTGACTCATGACTAATACCATTTATTACCCAATCATTTTTTCTTCCATCCAAGGAAAGGAAAAATAGCATGATCAACATGTTTTCATGTGTTATTCCAACTTTTCAAACATATTCCAAAAATGACAATATGTGCTATGTAGCATGAAAAGGTTCATTGTAAAATTTTGTAAAATTTAATTTCCATGTTAAAGGTTTATAATTAGGATATCCTTCAATTTTCTAAGATTAATGCAAGGAAAGAGTTCATGGAACTCCCAAGGTTTTATTTTCAACCAAATTAAACCAAAATTTGAGTCACCAAGGTGAATAATAAAATTTCCAGGATAGATTCTTGCTTCACCCTACAATCAACCAAACTTTAGAATCTCTAAGGAAATTGTTCCTATTCCCTTCAATGAATTCATCAGGTGAGTTAACTTAACCAATATATGAATCTTACTTACCAAAATTTGAATCCAAACTTTGAATACCCACGAAATGCACTGCATCCCCAGCAATGGAACCAAAATGTTATCTCTTAATTTCTCCCTACGAGGAAAAGTCCTAAATTTTTTTAAGGAGATTCTAAGAGTACTATCAAGAAAATCACCCACTATCACTTTAGTGACTTGATCCATTCTTTAGAATAAGGAAATCCTAGCCTAGGTGGGAATACCATATGTCAAACTAGGCCTAATCATTTGGGTATAGGGTGAAAAGATCAACTCAGGTTGACCTCAGTAAGCCAAATCACTCTCTTAAATTTGAAATTCCACTGTTAATTTAGGTGAAGAAAACTTCTAAAACTCAAATATCACAAAGAGGTTAGAATTGTTAGTCCAAGATGTCAAAGTATGACATGTTGACATATAAATGAGAGCATATTTATGCGGTAGATTAAGCCCCAAAACTCTCAATTATTTATTATCCTTGTGATATGTGAAATATGAATATGAATTCCAAATATTTTATTGAAAATCGAGATGATTTTCAAAGTGTAAATGCTAGAGATTGAGTTGCGATGAAATTAGAGATGAAGTAAAATAACCATAATCTATTCACCATGCAATTTTAGATCTGAACACCATTTGATAAATCTTGTTTCATGAACAAGAATGCTTTAGTAGTTGTGTGAAAATATTGAGTTTTCAAGGTTTTAACATATGCACAATATAAAATGTACTGAAATTAAGCACCAATCCATCAATATAAATTGAACATTACTTGAATTTATATAGGGAAACAATGAAAATGATGTAAGAATCATATTTAGGGTTAGAAATATAAAGATTTAACTTATCCAAGGGTCATCTCATGATAGTTAACATGTTAACATATCAATACATTATTAGGTATTCGAAAGTGATGTCCTAAAAAGTAGATGTACTTATAATTGTCCCATCAAAACAAAAATAAAAATGAATGTGATCCATATTTATATTAATTATTCTTTTTTCGATATAAAAACAATGCTAATGTAAAGAATTAAGTTTTGCAAATGATAAAATCTTGTTGAAGTTAACCATTATTCATTATATAAGATGAATCATAATATTGCTAGAATTGGAAACAAACTTAAATCTATAAGTGTTGGGTTGTTATATTCTTTGTAGTGAAAGTGTAGTCGAGGTGAATCGACAGATGGTCGAAGGTCAAGGTGTATCGATAGCAAGTCAAAGGTCGAGGAAGTCTACCGGGAAAATTCAAAGTCAAATATATCGACGATAAATGAACCGAAAAGAGGATGAAGTGTGTGCATGAGAGGACCAAATAGAGACCGAATGAAGGACCAACTGGTAACCTCACTTGGAGTCGACTGTAACAGAATCCTAGGATTTGCGGGATATGTAGCCAATGATATGCATGGATCTGTAACCATTTTTTGAGCACCAATATTTAAGGTTTTTCATGTTGTAAATATTATAAATAGGTGTCTTCTAAGGCCTTAAAGGCTAATGCTTAATTGTTGTAATCATAGAATGCATCGATGTGGGTTAATGCATGTGTAGGTGTATGTTGTTGGTCATGTATATGTAAGACGAATTGGCTACAGGTTCATTCTTGCGCATGAAAGAGGGTATGATGTAAATTTTGTCTTAGGTGTCGACCAAGGTTAGACATGTAACATTTTATTCTGATTAAATAAGACAAAAAGAGAGCATAACACTCAAAGGAATATTTGTTTCTCCCACTTAAGGGTTCCAGGGTAAAATCTTGGTGTACTATGTGATTGCTTGTTTGATTTACATTCTTGATTAAATTATTCTTCTCTTCTACTAGGATTAGTTTGGTATCATATTTCATTTCCTGACATATGATATCAACGATTAGGTTTTCTCGAATGAGTGAGTGATCATAGTGGTGCTATGCTTTGGAGAGTATATCAAATCTTGATTTTCTAATATTGAATTTGAGAACTAAAACCTCGGTATAGTAAGAGACATAAGTCATAAATTGTGTTAAAGATCACGACAAAGAATGGCGAGCAGTTCTAGAATAGAGATAGAAAAATTAAATGGCCAAAAATTTAAGCTTTGGAAGCTTAAAATGGAATATCTTCTTGTGGATCGAGAAAAATGGACAACGGTCTAGCCATGCATAACATCCCTCTTTAATGATCACACTTTTACTGACTTATTCTTTGAGGACACTTGCGTGAAAGTGATCTGATTATGGTACATTTCCATCTCGTTTTGATCATGGATTATACATAATGATGATGATGTGTTGTGACTTATTGTAATTTGATATATATATATTGGCATACGTTATTGACGAGTTTTCCTGAGTGTGCAGAACATTTGACATGTAATGGATGTTGATGGCATCGATGGAATTCCTCGGACTCCAGATTGAGTCAGGGAGTGAAATGTATTTTGAATGAGTATTTCATTTATGCACTTGTGACATATCATTGATTACAATAAGATTTATGTATATGGATTATTGACATGGGTTTTATCAGTGGATGCAGGATTGATGATGGTTGTTAATCTGACTCACATAAGGAGTAGAGAGGCCATGCACAGAAACCACACATTGAAGGAGAGGGGTAGTAGTGTCCTTGTCATGACCAACTAGCACTCTCGTCGTGGCCTGAATGGTAGGTTAATGATTACCTAGTTCGATAGGTCTAGGATGTCATGAGGGCAGACTGAGACAATCACCCACAAAGATTGCTAAAGAGCATGTAATAAGGCATATTCCTTAGTCCTTAGAATCCCTTAGTTTCTCACATGGTCGACCAAGTGGAGTGTTGACTCCAAGGGTTGGAAAAATGGCCAAAACCAATCAAAGACTAGTGGCATCATTGGAGCACGAAAGTGCGTCTTGAAGGGAACGTCGCATAATTAAAAACTTGAGTCAATAAATCTAGGTGGCATAGAAAACTTTTAAATGATTAGACCTTGTTTGATTACAATAATTAATTAAATAGTGAATTTATTAATTATAAAGCCCAATAAAATTCTAAGCCTGAGTCTAAAACTAAGTCTAACTTTAAATTTAACTAAGGGACTAAATAAATTATGACATAAGTTAAAATATTGGAGAATAATAAAACTCTAGGAAAAAGGGGAATACAATCTAAAGATTGAATAAATTGCATATGTGTGCATGAAAATAATAAAAGGGATTTTTAAAATAGAAAGAAATAAATCAGAAGAGAATAGGTGTACACATAGAATAGTATCTAGAGTCAAGATACCACTAATCTAACAAGAAGAAGACTCGTATTCCAACTCTAACTAAGATATACTTAGGATACACTCAGTAAATGAGAATTTGAGGAACAAAGGGACAACTAAGAGAGAAAATAGGAACACATTTGAGAATGTGAGTGATGTAGGAGCATCCCTCACAACAAGCAAAACCAACGTGGAAGCAGAAGACAGTTGGAAGACGTCTAGTGCAAGTTTTTGAATTTTTAAAATTTCCCTTGAAGTTGATGCACTGAATATAAATGAGATCATTTAATTTAGGTGCCTTGGAAAGAATGTAATCAGACCTCGAGCCATATGCTCTCGTCTGAGATAGACAAAGGCATTTATAATAGTAGTTGCAGGTAGATAGAATTGAATTCTTAGATTAGACAATTCTAGAAGAAAGAGGGGAAAATCGGGATATAGACACCCTCATTTGTATCATTGTAACATTAGTAACAGGGGCAAGAAGAATCTAGAGCATAGGAGAATAGAAGAGAGCTGTAGAAGAGAACCCATGTATAGATCTTGAATTAATAGAAGAAGTTGATTCAGATTCATGGTTGTTGTGTTATTCTCGATGTATGTGTGTTGAATGCTCTGCTTATGAATATTTCTTCCTGTTATGCACTTGTTGTTATGCTGAGTGTATGATCTCATGTGTTGAGATTTAAGTCTGAGAGGAAGGGAATGAGTTACAATCATTTCTCTGCTTGAGCAAGGATTCCTGCAAGGAGTGCAGTTGAAGTCGTCCGCAAGGGAGTGCGTTGACAGAAGGCTCAAAGATATAGCTTTTGTTCTCATTCATCATGAAGGTGTAGTTAGGCATCAAGCTATGCAAGGAGTGTGCAGGCTAAGGGAGGAAGTCTCAGTCCTGTATCTGAGCAGAAACTTTGAAAGACTGTTGCTGCAGGTGTGCGCAAAGTCAAGAGAACTTCAACACTTAGACGTGATTGAATATTTTCTGCAAGGAGTGCGCGCAAGGGTTCGTTGTAAAGACTGAAGTTGTGGAGAATCTCAGGAAGGATAGGCCTCTGAGTCGCTGAGGATCAATGTAGATAAGTGTGATTTGAAGTCAGGAAGAAGCGTCGCAGGTTGACGAAGTGGCGAAGAAATCTCGTGGAGAGATACTCTTTTTCATTTCGTAAGTTACAAAAGGAAGAGTGGATGGTCGAAATCATCTGAGGAGATTTCGCGAAGTTCCGAGGATCGTCAGATCTTACAGAGGTGCAAGGAGGTTACGGCATGAAGGTCCAAAGGTTTTGAATCTCAGGAGAGGCAGAGTCGTTGATTCAGAGTCACAGGAGCCGTTGGATCTACACATGGTATCATTTATCAGAAACTCGTGAGTTGAAGCCACAAGGTTGTGCAACAAGAGTAGTGATATCGCGAGACACGATATCCCTACAAGATCAGAGCCGTTCATTTTGGAGGATGTGTGTAAGGAGATTCTCTCATCTCGGAGACTAGGACATTGGAGGTCCAAAAGGTAAGTCCTTTAGCTTTGCAAGTGGCGAAGTGGTGAGAAGGCCAGGAGCCGTCCATCTGTAGAAGACAGGTGGCAGAGATCTAGAGATCTCACGAACTCGGGAGTTCGTCAGTTGAGAACCCAAGTGTTGGGTAGTCCAAGTCACGAGCAGCGAAGTGGCGAGAGGACAAGAGTCGTCCATCTATAGAAGACAGGTGGTAGAGATCGGTGATCTCGCGAACTCGGGAGTTTGTAGGTTGAAAGCCTAAGTGTTGGGTGCTCGAAGTCACGAAGTAGAGAAGTGGCTAGAGACTGTGAGCCATCCATCTGAAGGGGGCAAGTGTCAGAGATCGGTGATCTTGCGAACTCGGGAACTCGCAAGGTGAATGCTCAAGTGTTTGGTGTTAAATGTCATGAGACGCGAGGTCACGAAGAAACGAAGTGGGGAGAGGCTAGGAGCCATCCATCTGAGGAGGACAGGTGGCAGAGATATAAGGGATCTCGCGAACTCAGAAGTTCGCAGGGTGAGAGCCCAAACATTGGGTACTTCGAGTCACGAGGACGCGAGTCACGAGAGGAGGATAGTCGTTGGATCTGGATTGCAGGAGGACCGTTGGATCCGCACATGGGATCGTGTATCGGAGCCTCGCGGGAAAAGGATCGATAATTTGGCTATGGGGATCGAGAGATTGTGAGAGGCGATACCCTGATAGCTGGAGGATAGTGTGGGCCATAGTAGAGGTGGCGAGTGGAATACACGTAGCACAAGCCTTGAGATATCGCCGCGAGAAGTCCCAAAATATTGGCGTTAATATTCATGAGTCGTGAAGTGTCGAGAGCGAGTGGACGCGTGGCAGAGCATAAGGTGAGACCACATGGTCAACGGTTGGACACGCGTTGCCTGGAGATAGGAGTCAAAACTCTGTTGAATTCGTGCATCTCGGGGATTCACAAAATAAGAGGGTGAAATTTCGACAGTTCAGCCTACGAGGTCGCGAGTCGCGAAATCCCTCAGGGAAAAGTCAGCGAGTTGAATGACCATCAATTCTTGGGGATCTGAGAGCCCAGCGGTCAATAGCGAACTCACGAAGCTGCAAGTTCCGATCCTCCGAGAAGTTAAGGAAGGAGGATCGCGCGAGAGAAGAGAAACTATGGGTGCATATTTCCAAATAGGGAAATAGAAGGACCTTGGAGTTCTTCGTGCCGAAGAGGGGATTAGAATCGATCCTGTGACCAAGAGGTAACACGGAGAGACCCTGCAGGGTGATAGGTTGGACCTCTTTGCATCAAGTGGTATCAGAGCTTAGAAAAGTTTCTTTGCTTTCTGTAGCAGAGGAAAAGGAGAATTCACCATGACGCCAAGGAGAAGAGGTAGACAATCACCCGATCCAGAGGGGGAAAGGGAATTTTCCAGAGAAAGAGAAATGTCCAGAGAAAGAGGTAGGTAAGTGCAGAATCCAGACATGGAGAGAGAAGTGCGTAATCTTCGTGCCAGAATGGAGGACATGGAGACATCACAAAGGCGCAAAGTTGATGTAGGAGATATCAGTGAATCGGAAGCTAAAGATGATGCTGGAGATAGAAAAGAAGAAATCCCAGTGGAAGATGTAGCCAATGAGCGATTAATTAAGGCTATCACTCGAATGAGTTCGAAAACAAAGATGGACATTCCAGCTTATGAAGGGAATCTAGATGCAGAAGAGCTTCTAGATTGGATTAGATCTCTAGACACTTACTTCAATTATGAAGATATCGAAGATGATAAGAAGGTCAGACACGCCGTCACGAGATTAAAAGGGCATGCAGCCTTGTGGTGGGATGATCTGGAAGTTGACAGGCGTTTTCAAGGAAAGAAAAAGATTAAGAGATGGGACAGGATGATTGCAAAGATGAAGGAAAAATTTATTCCCAGGGATTATCAAATTTCTCTGTTCAGGAGGATGCAGGACCTGAGACAGAAGCTGATGATAGTGAAGAAATATACTGAGAAATTTTACAGGTTAAATATCCGGGCAGGTCATCGCGAAAGTAATGACGAAAAGGTGGCCAGGTACATGAATGGACTGAGGTATGAAATTCAGGATGAACTAAATATGGAAACCATCCGAACGATGGAGGATGCTTACCAATTGGCTCTGAAAGCTGAGGATAAGTTGAGCCATAAACAAAGTCAGAGGGGTAGAGGCAGAAGTCAGCCCAAAGGAAAATCGCTTGCCCAAGATAAATACCAGAATCCCAAGGATGACTAGAAGAAACCTCAAACTCAGACAGAGAGAGGTGGAAGTTCACAGTGAGGGCGATATGCTGAGCAAAGAGGACAACAAACTGAGCAAAGGGGAGGATATGCTGATAATAATAGTTTTCCTCGTACCAGAGGTAGAGGAAGAGGAAGAGGTGGAGTAATCACATGCTTCACATGTGGAAAGGATGGGCACAAGTCAGTCGACTATCCAGATAGAAAGAAGGATGGAGGAGAGACTCACATCGCCGAGGCACAGAAGTGAGATGTTGAGGCAGAGTAGGTTGAAGGCGGAAGATCGTTGGTGATGCGAAAAGTCCTTTTAACGCCAGAGAAGGAAATGGAGAACTCAGCGCAGAGGAACAGTCTTTTTAGGACTGCTTGCAAGACCAAGGGTTGGGCATGCAAAGTCATCGTGGACAGTGGAAGCACCGATAATCTCATTTCAACCGAGATGGTAGAAAGGCTGGAGCTGGAGACAACTGATCATCCAAGTCCATACAAAGTTTCATGGCTACAGAAGGGAAACTAGGTAAATGTCACTAAACAGTTCTTAGTTGACATTAAGATAGGAGGATATAATGATAAAATTTTATGTGATGTTATTCCTATGGATGTCTGTCATTTATTGCTGGGAAGACCATGGCAATATGATAGAAGTGTAATTCATGATGGGAGAAAAAATACATATACCCTGGAGAGGAATGGGAGAACTCATATGTTGTGTCCAATTGAAGATAAAGAAGTCAAACTAGAAGTGAGCAACAGAGTACTTCTCATGAGTGGGAAGGAGCTTCTTACAGAAGTTAAGAAGAAGGAGGATCCACAATTCTTTGTGGTCAGAAAATCGAGAATTGTTCTGACTAGCACAAGAGTGGACAATTTACCAGGAGAAGTTCAGGAACTGCTGGAAGAGTTCACTGATATTGTGGTGGACGAACTACCTCGTTCGTTACCACCGATGAGGAGCATGAGTCACCATATAGATCTCATACTAGGAGCTAGTTTTCCAAACAAATTCGCATACAGATTGATGCCACAAGAGAATGAAGAGGTTAAAAGACAGGTCCAGGAGTTTTTGGACAAAGTCTTGGTCAGGGAAAGCTTGAGTCCGCGTGTTGTTCCAACAATACTCAATCCAAAGAAAGACGGAGGCTGGAGGATCTGCACTGATTCAAGAGCCATTAATAATATAACTATTAGGTATAGATTCCCATTGCCAAGAATGGGTGATCTGATGGATTGCTTAAGTGGAACAAATGTTTTTTCAAAGATAGATTTGAAGAGTGGATATCATCAGATTCGTATGAGAGAAGGTGATGAATGGAAAACAACATTCAAGACAAACGAATGTTTGTATGAATGGCTTGTCATGTCGTTTGGCTTGACGAATGCACCAAGTACCTTTATGAGATTGATGAATGAAGTCCTGAAGGAGTTCATCAGGAAATTTGTCATCGTGTATCTGGATGACATATTGATTTTTAGCAAGACAAAGGCTGAACATCTGAAGCATTTGGCTATTGTGATGAAGAGATTACAACAAGAGAAGTTGTTGATAAACATGAAGAAGTCCTCCTTCATGAAGACATAACTCATTTATTTGGGGTTTGTTATATCTGCAAATGAACTGAGAATGGACCCAGATAAGGTGGAGGTAATCAAGAATTGGCCATCACCGAGGAACGTATTTAAGGTAAGGAGTTTTCATGGATTGTCTAGTTTCTACCACAAATTCATTAGGAATTTCAGTGGGATTAGTGCAGCAATAATGGATACAGTGAAGAAAAGACATAAATATTTTCACTGGATGGAAGAGGCTGAGAAGAGTTTCAATTTGTTGAAACAGAAGATTACAGAGAAACCAATTCTGGTGTTGCCAGATTTTTAGAAGACATTTCAGGTAAAATGTGATGCAAGCGGGTTTGCCATAAGAGAGGTCTTGAGCCAGGAAGACAGGCCGATTGCATATTTCAGCGAGAAGTTGAACGAGGAAAAAGAAAAGTACTCCACATATGATAAAGAATTTTATGCCATCATACAAGCATTGAAGAAATGGAGGCACTATTTGATTCCAAAGGAATTTGTTTTATATAGTGATAACCATGCATTACAATATGTGACTCAACAGGAAAAGCTGAATCAGAGGCATGTTAAATGGGTAGAATACATGCAAAATTTCACTTTTGTGATAAAACATATTTCTGGTACTACTAACAAAGTTGTTGATGCTTTGAGAAGGAAGTGTTTGATGTTGCAGTAATTCAAAGTCAGGACGTTAGGCTTTGATGATTTGAAGGACATGTATGCAGATGATTCAAACTTTAAGGAATCTTATGAAGCAGCTGAGAATCTAGTTCTTAGAGACAGAAGTCAGTGGATAGAGTACATGATCCAAGACAGATTGTTGTTCAAAGGCAATCAACTGTGTATTCTGAATTGCTCCATGAGGGAGAACTTGTTGAAGGAAAAATACAGTAGAGGATTGGCAAGACATTTTGGCCATGATAAGACATTTGCAAAGCTGAGCGAGTCATACTTTTGGCCAGGGATGCGGTCAGAAGTCAAGAAATTTGTGGACAGATGCAGGATTTGTCAGCATTCAAAAGGAAGGAAGCAGAATGCGGGTTTTTATCAACCATTTCCCATACCAGACAAGCCGTGGGATGAAATTAGCATGGATTTTGTATTGGGATTGTCGAGGACACAGAGAGGTGTTGATTCAATCTTTGTGGTAGTTGACAATTTTTCTAAGATGGCACACTTCATTCCATTCCAGAAGACCAGTGATGCGACTCACATGCGAATTTGTTTTTCAAGGAGATTGTTCGACTTCATGGATTGCCGAAAAGCATAGTTTCGGACAGAGACACAAAATTCATAGGGCATTTTTGGAGGACATTATGGAAGAAGCTAGGAACTAATTTGATGTTTAGTTCTTCTTACCATCCTCAGACGGATGGACAAATAGAAGTGGTCAACAGAAGTCTGGGAGACTTGTTGAGGAGCTTGGTGACAAAGAACCATAGCAGTTGGGACAATGTGTTGCCACATGCATAGTTCACATAAAATGATTAAGTGAACAAGAGCACAGGCCGAAGTCCATTTCAAATTGTATATGGAATGCAACCGAGAGGATTTTCTGAATTGAGGGATTCAGAATAGACTGATACTAGCAGTGCTAGTGCAGGAGAATTTGTTGAAGCAATGAAGGAACTTCACATCCAGGTGAAGGAGCGACTATTGAAGTCAAGCCAGGAGTACAAACGCAGAGCAGATCAACATCGGAGACAACTTTAGTTTGAATTTGATGATCTGGTTCTGGCACATTTGAGGAAGGAAAGGTTCCCGAGAGGAACATACAACAAGCTGAAGATGAAGAAAATTGGGCCATGCAAGGTCTTGAAGAAAATGGGACAAAATGCTTATGAAATTGAGTTACCGGATGGGATCGGAATATCTTCGATATTTAATGTTTCGGATTTATATCCATATAAAGCTGATGAAGCAAGAGCAGAAAGTGATGATCAACCAGAGATCCAGTGGAAGAAGCAGATGCCAGTTTTAAAGAATCCACAGATGGAGCAGATACTGAATAAACGAGTGGGTAAGAAAACCAGAAGAAAAGAATATTTTGAATATTTGGTCAAGTGGAAGGGACATCCAGTTGAAGATGCTAGCTGGGAGACTGAAGAAGAAATTCTGAAGCATGGACATACCATGCAGGAGCTCATGGACAGGAGTCCATGCAAATTTTCAAGTGAGGGAGTATGATGCAGGAGCATCCCTCACCACAAGAAAAACCAACATGGAAGCATAAGACAACTCGAAGATGTCCAGCGCAAGTTTTTGAATTTTAAAATTTTCCCTTGAAGTTGATGCACTGAATATAAATGAGATCATTTAATTTAGGCGCCTTGGAAAGAATGTAATCAGACCTTGAGCCATACGCTCTCATCTGAGATAGACAGAGGCATTTATAGTAGTAGTTGCAGGTAGAGAGAATTGAATTCTTAGATTAGACAATTCTAGGAGAAAGAGGGAAAAACCGGGTTATAGACACCCTCATTTGTATCATTGTAACATTAGTAACAGGGGCAAGAAGAATCTAGAGCATAGGATAATATCAAAGAGTTGTAGAAGAACACCCATGTATAGATCTTGAATTAATAGAAGAAGTTGATTCAGATTCATGGTTGTTGTGTTATTCTCGGTGTATGTGTGTTAAATGATCTGCTTATGAATATTTCTTCCTATTATGCACTTGTTGTTATGCTGAGTGTATGATCTCGTGTGTCAAAATTTAAGTCTGAGAGGAAGGGAATGAGTTACAATTGTTTCTCTTCTTGAGCAAGGATTCCTGCAAGGAGTGCAGTTGAATTCATCTGCAAGGGAGTGCGTTGACAGAAGGCTTAGAGAGATATCTTTTGTTCTCATTCATCGTGAAGGTGCATTTAGGCATCAAGCTGTGCAAGGAGTGTGCAGGCTAAGGGAGGAATTCTCAGTCATGTATCTGAGCAGAAACTTTGAAAGACTGCTGCTGCAGGTGTGCGAAGAGTCAAGAGAACTTCAACACTTAGACGTGATTGAAGATTTTCTACAAGGAGTGCGCACAAGGGTTGTTTCTAAAGACTGAAGTTGTGGAGAAGCTCAGGAAGGATAGGCCTTCGATTCACTGAGGATCAACGTAGATAAGTGTAATTTGAAGTTAAGAGGAAGCGTCGTAGGTTGACGAAGTGGCGAAAAAATCTCGTGGAGAGATACTATTTTTCATTTTGTAAGTTACAAAAGGAAGAACGAACGATCGAAATCATCTGAGGAGATTTCATGAAGTTCCGAGGATCGTCAGATCTTGCAGAGGTGCAAGGAGGTTACGACGCGAAGGTCTGAATGGTTTGAAGCTCAGGAGAGGCAGAGCCATTGATTCAGAGTCACGGGAGTCGTTGGATCTACACGTGGTATCGTGTATCGGAAACTCGTGAGTTGAAGCCACAAAGTTGTGCAGCAAGAGTAGCGATATCGCGAGACGCGATATCCCTACAAGATTAGAGTTGTTCATTTTGGAGGACGCGTGTAAGGAGATTCTCTCACCTCGGAGACTCGGACATTGGAGGTCCGAAAGGGAAGTCCTTTAGCTTTGCGAGTGGCGAAGTGGCAAGAAGGCCAGGAGCCGTCCATCTGTAGAAGACAGGTGGCAAATATCTAGAGATCTCACGAACTCGAGAGTTCGTCGGTTGAGAACCCAAGTGTTGGGTAGTCCAAGTCGCGAGCAACGAAGTGGCGAGAGGACACGAGTTGTCCATCTGTAGAAGACAGGTGGTAGAGATCGGTGATCTCCCGAACTCGGGAGTTCACAGGTTGAAAGCCCAAGTGTTGGGTGCTCTAAGTCACGAAGTAGTGAAGTGGCGAGAGACTATGAGCCGTCCATCTGAAGGGGAAAGGTGTCAGAGATCGGTGATCTCATGAACTCGGGAGTTCGCAGGGTGAACGCTCAAGTGTTTGGTGTTAAAATTCGTGAGACACGAGGTCACGAAGCAGTGAAGTGGCGATAGGCTAGGAGCCGTCCATCTGAAGAGGACAGGTGGCAGAGATCTAAGATATCTTGCGAACTCGGAAGTTCGCAGGGTGAGATCCAAAACATTGGGTACTCCGAGTCACGAGGATGCGAGTCGTGAGAAGAGGATAGCTGTTGGATCTGGATTGCAGGAGGACCGTTGGATCCACACGTGGGATCATGTATTGGAGCCTCGCGAGAAAAGGCTCGAGAATTTGGCTACGGGGATCGAGAGATTGCGAGAGGCGGTACCCTGACAGCTGGAGGATAGTGTGGGCCATAGCATACGTGGTGAGTGGAATACAGGTGGCACAAGCCTCGAGATCTCGCCGCGAGAAGTCCCGAAATATTGGCATTAGGATTCACGAGTCGCGAAGTGTCGAGAGTGAGTGGACGCGTGGCAGAGCATAAGGTGAGACCGCGTGGTCGACGGTTGGACACGTGTTGCCTGTAGATAGGAGTCAACACTCCGTTGAATTCTCGCATCTCGGGGATTCACGGAATAAGAGGGTGAAAGTTCGACAGTTCAACCTACGAGGTCGCGAGTTGCGAAATCCCTCAGGGAAAAGTAAGCGAGTTGACTGACCATCGGGTCTCGGGGATCCAAGAGCCCAGCGGTCAATAGCGAACTCACGAAGCTACGAGTTCCGATCCTCTGAGAAGTTAAGGAAGGAGGATCGCGCGAGAGAAGAGAAACTGTGGGTGCAGATTTCCTGATAGGGAAATAGAAGGACCTTGGAGTTCTTCGGGCTGAAGAGGGGATTAGAATTGGTCTTGTGAGCAAGAGGTCAGGCAAAGAGACCCTGCGGGGTGATAGGTTGGACCTCTTTGCGTCTGTGAGGAAAATCGAAGTACCACTAATCTAACAAGAAGAAGACTCATATTCCATGTCTAACTAAGATATACTTACGAGACACTCATTAAATGAGAATTTGGGGAAGAAAGGGACAACTAAGAGCGAAAATAGGAACACATTGGAGAATGTGAGGGAAATTGAATTTTTAAATAAAATACAAATGGTAATTAATTGTGCAACTTGGGGAGAGTGTGACAAGTGTGTGGATGAATAATCATAATTAATTTAATCTAAAAAAAATATATTGTTCACGAGGACATGTGTCAATGAGAAAATTTCTATAAAACAAATGGTGAAGAAGGAAAATGACTCTCAATGATTCTTCGTAAGGTTATGCTGCTAAAATTATTGGGGACTTCTTTTTACTTGTGAGAGTTGGGATACCAAGATTGAAGAAAGAGTGGAAGCTCTACCTTGCAAGGAAAACTTGGAGCTACTATTTTTGGTTTCTTGTGTGTGGTCCCTTTTCGAGTTGGGGGGCTAAGGTACCAGTGAAGTATTGGGCTTAGCAAGCGAGGGGAAAGAAAAAGGAATTACACAAGTTGATCAACCTCAATACCTACAATCGTTGGTTACAGTAAATTTTTAACATGTAATGTTTAATTAGAAATGATGGAATATATATCAAATTAGTATGGACGATTAATCTTGTATTTAAATAGTAATCACTATAAAAGTTTATATAATCCTTGTATAATTGATTACTCATGTTGGATGTTGGATTTTTGGTTAGTCTTACAAGCATTTCCATTATTGTTTTATTGAACTAATACAAAATTTTATTTAAATTTTATGTAGTTTTCTTAGGTTCCATTTTGTTTAGGGATGCTTTAAATAAATATTTCTTATAGGAATTTATTGTTTTGAATTTATATGAAATTGTATACCCATTGTGTGGATAGAACATTCTTGTATCATGAAAATATAAATGCCCGTAAATTCTTAAAATTTCACCTCTGAAATAGAATGGTTAAACACCTGTGCGTTGCAAGGATTAGAGTAAAAGTTATCGATAGTTACTAAATGTTAAAATTCCATCTGTGTGCGCAATACTTAGATTATGTTTAGTAAAAAAACAAAAATGTTTATGTTACGAAATCCTCTCCATTAACCCAACAAGTAATATATTTTGATCTTGTAAAATCTACACAATCTGCATACTATAGTTGCTCTGGCTGTTACCAGATCTGATATATTTATCTTTACGTTTCTCTAAAAAAATAAAAAACAAAAACTCATGCATTAAAATTATGTATTTTTCTTACTATGTCATATAAAAGTATTAAATTTTCTCAAAAGTTGTCCAGATTCAATGGGAGATTTACCAGCGCAAAATGATGTCTACATTCTAGCTTTATTTTCGAGTCTTCTTGCAATTTCGTGTCTTGTTTCAAATTTGAGTGATTTGTTGCTTGATTAACATGTTGTTATATTGGACCATCAGGAAGATTCTGGCAATTCTCCGAGAATGAACAATGACTAAGAGAAAATAAAATATGAGGTGATAAAAAGGCAAATCAAGACGACGCTTAAGGCGATCTACTGAACATAATGAATTTGGTTTGCGTAGCCCTCAACCCATCGTTCATATCGGTTTACCAATGATATGATGCTTGTTGAAATATTGTAATCGTTTTAATCAGATTCCTTACCCTAAGAATGCGGATGTGTCTAGATTTATACCTTATGAAAATTTTAATGTCGCAGAAAAAATCACTTGGGTACATCTGAGCATTGAAATCTCAATCGGTGCCTAATGATGGAGCTCGTATACTTCAATAAACACTATTGGTTAACACTGCCATGACTAGGTTAGTAGATACGACGTGGAGAGAAGAGTTAAAACAATTACTATCTCGGTAATTAAGCGAGTGCACTGCGCTTGCCGTGTCTTCATGAAGTCGGGTATACGAAACTATGGCGACATATGGTGCACTCATGATTTTTACGTGAAGTTTCACTGTTGTTTAGGATCGCAACTGTCGTTAACCTTAGTTTGACTGTGAATTGCAAATCTCGTAACGATCAGAAAATGTGTTAAGACCTTGACAAAAACACTTAGTTCGTATTCCGGCTATATATTGATCGGTTGGATCTTAAAAGACTGGTGTATGGCCATTATTTTTGTTAGTGGATAGATACCTTGCCAACGAAGACTATTACTTTCGTATTTCAATAAGTGTTTGTGCAATGTTTTAAGATTACATTTATACTTTCGATGTTTGTGAAGAATATATATGATTACATATTGTCTACTTCCCATGTGTTTTCTAAATATGATTACAAACCCCCTAATATGTACCTGGGGTTAGACCTCCTCTGGCATGGATACTATGTCCATGGAACAATATGTGACACCTATGATAGTATCCATGCTAGAGGGGTCTACCTATGATAGTATTCATGCCTGATGGGTCCCCTAGGTAGAAGAATAGACCACTCAACAGGAGCAGGTTGTTGTGGGAGATGTCGTAGGTATGATGAGATCGTTCCAAAGGATGTTAGAGGCATTGATCAACCGCCTAGACCGAGATGAGGGGAGACTATATATGCCCAATGAGGGTTCACAACGTGCTCCAACTCATAGTAGTATACATAGACAAATCGAGAAGGTGAAGTTTTTTGAGTTTTGGAGTGCCTCAGATGGATTTGCCGCTGAGGCATGGTTGGAGAACAGGGAGATGTGATTCACACTTCATGATTACACCTTGAACATTAATTTTCACATGGAGGTCTTTCAATTGAAGGAGAGTGATATTTTATGGCGGAAGACGCTCCTAATTCAACTAAACATGGTCCTCGAAGACATGTCATGGTATTTGTTCGAGTAAGGGTTCCGGAAGAGGTACTCGTTTGAGGAATTCATTGAGCGCAACTTAGTGAATTCAACGCCTTATGACAGGGTGGTCGTACAGTGCCAGAGTATGAGGCCAAATTTATGGAGCTACTTAGGTATGCTCCACATCTGAACACGAAGAAGTTAAAGTTCAACAAGTTTGTGTTCAGACTTAACCTCAACATTTGTGCGAAGGTGAGGATCCTAACACCTCAAATGTTGCACGATGCAATTCAGAAGGCCCTCATATCTAAGGAAGAGATGAACAATAGGGGTCATGACATGACGCCTGTTATCGCATGGTTTGTAGGAAAGGTTTAGATGGCTTGAGTCAAGGCTTAAAACTGGCGTAACAGGAGCTTCCCCACCCACTGTCACCTCGATGGGGGGCTCTTTCTATTTAGGAGGGCTAGTCCAAGGGAGACGTCCCTAAGCAAATCTGGGTTGATGAAGGGCTAAAGGATAATGGATCAAGTCAAAGAATTTCCC
>ML779000.1:494060-504367 GCA_009831015.1 Picea engelmannii | reverse complement strand
ATCTCTAGGTTTTATTTTCCTATGGCTTTTATATTTTACCAGCTGCTTTTACCCCCTGGGCCTTTAGCCCCTTCTTCCCACAAGACAAGATGTACCCTGGAAGGTCATCCTAATGGCCAGACTAGGGGAATGGGATGGATGAGTGGGATATAATATGGACAAGTGATAAGATGGTGGGAGCAGACGATGGCTCTGCAAACCCCCCTTGGTGGCTAACCAAAACCCATGAATTTCGGCTTCCTATGTTGCCCCATCAATCACCCCAACAATGGTCAAAAGGATTAGTGTAAGATCCAAGTAGTCATCTGAAATGGAAGAAACCTAATGCATACATAAGAAGGTTATAATGATCAAATATGACACATACCATGATACCTCAGACCAATTACCTCAAGGAGCAAGAGTCCTTTCTGATGCAAGTCCAGGCCGGTAGTGATGGAGGCTGGTACTACTGACAGGACAAAGCCGGCTGAGGAGAAGAAAGATGGGCCCTCCAGGGCCATGTTCAAGTCGCTCCTGCTCTTCGGTACTCCATGTCTAGGACCATGTGGGCCTCGAGACATGATCTCCTAGTTATCCCTAGATATCGGGAATAACAACACCTTCTAGTCCGACTGGACATATGTCATGAGGAGTGCAACAACATCAGACACCAAACATACAGACTTCAGGGAATTGAGATACTGCAAGAGGATGTATGTTCATGACACAAGAGTGACAAACTCCTCAGTAGATGATTCCTTACAGAGGAACACAAAAATAATAGCAGCGTTGTCCACAACAACACCAACAGTTTAGTCATGTTCAACAGAACAAACCAAGATCACAGACTGTTAGCCCAACAACTTCTACTTCAAGGACCAAGACCACTGGACCAAAGACTGGATGTTTGACATGTGCAGAGCCACATTACCAATGAGACTGTCCAATTGAGAAGGCCAGAGTAGATGGATCATCAAGAACCACTATAGTTGGAGATTTGGGCAAGGCTCACAAGATACATGCAGCAGTGAACAACCGTCAGGCCGAGCATCAATCCATTGTGCTCGAAATGTCAGTTACAATCGCCAATTTATTTTTTAGCATTTTGATAGATCCAAGTGCTACAGAGAGATCTATCTCTAGTGCAGTGATAAAGAGAATTAAAGTAAAGGTAGTCTAGTAGGACGAGTTCAGATACATAGAAATGGAATTAGGTGCGAAACAGATGGTTGGAGGAAAGATTACAGGTTGTTGCATTAACTTGGGAGATTTTGTAATGAAGGACAACCTATATGTCATGATCTTAGGATCTTATGACATATTTATTGGTATGGATTGGTTGGAATCACATGATGCGATACTTAAATATAAGACGAAACAATTAAGTTTGAGAGATCATTTGGGACAGAGTAGAGTGATTGTAGGAAGGAACCAGGGGGTGTCCTTGAGATTTATTTCTTCTCTATAACTACATAAGAGTATGCACAAGGTGTGCAATATTTATGCAATCTTAGAGCTAAAGAAAAAGAGTGATGTGGAAGAATTAGAAAACCTTCCTGTTGTGAAAGATATTGCATATGTGTTTCCATAAGAGTTACCAGGTTTACCACTCGAAAGAGACTAGAAGTTTACAATAGACTTGAAGCCTGTAATTGAACCAACACCGATAACATCATATCGGATGTCAACACCTGAACTGAAAGAGTTGAAAATGAAATTGAAGGAATTGTTGGATTTGGGACTTATACATCCAAGTGTGTCGCATTGGGGTGCACCAATTATTTTTGTGAGAAAGAAGGATGATTCGTGGAGACATTGTATTGACTATCGTCAATTGAAGAAAACGACGATCAAGAACCAATATCCGTTACCCATAAGAGATGATTTTTTTAACTAGATGAAGGGAGCGACAATGTTTTCGAAGATTGATTTGAGATTGAGATATCACCAATTACGAATTAAAGAATAAGATATCCCTAAGACTGCATTTATGATGCATTTCAGACACTATCTGTTTACAGTTTTACCATTCGGATTGACGATGCCCCGGGGGTATTCATGAGTTTAATGAATGGGGTGTTCTTTGAATACTTGAACAATTTTTTTCAAGTATTTATTCATGACATACTAATTTATTCTCGGAAAAAAGAAGATCATGACGAACATTCAAGATTGGTCCTAAAGTGTCTACAAGAAAAAAAATTGTATGGGAAACTATTGAAATGTTCTTTTTAAAAATCAAAGATTCATTAATTGGGACATATCATATCTGGTGAAGGTATCGTTGTGGATCCAACGAAAGTAGAGGTTATTATGGAATGGCCAGTACCGAAAATGTACAAGAAGTACACAAAATTATGGGTTTAGAAGGATATTACAGATGATTCGTTGAAGGTTTTTTGCAGATAACAAATATAATTGCAAAAGAAAAACAAGAAGTTCATTTGCACAGAGAAATGCATGGAAGAATTTCAAAATCTTAAAGAATTGTTAGTGACTGCACCAATACTAAAGGTCCTCGACATGGACAAGGAATTTGTGGTATGCACAAACGCATCCAAGGAAGCCTTGGGCAGATTTTTGATGCAATATGGTCAAGTGATCGCTTACATTTCAAGGAAATTGAGAAGGCATGAAGAGAACTATGAAAAACAAGACTTGGAATTATTAGCAATTGTATATGCCTTGAGATTTTGGAGACATTATCTAATTAGACCAAAATTCAAATTAAAGACAGATCACTTTGGATTGGAACATATATTTACAGAGAGTGACATGAATGCATGACAAAGGAATTGGTAAGAATTACTTAGCGAATACAATATTGAGATTACTTACATTAAAGGAACAATGAATAGAGTGGAATATGTGTTGATTCAAAGACCAAACATATTCTCAGCAATACCTCTTAAGATGAATCTTCGAGAAAAGATTCTAACTTTATAGATCGACGATGACTGGTATAAAGAAGTTAAGGATAATATTGGATGAAATACCATGATGGTTCCGAAGTTTGAAGGTTATTCATTAGACAATGATGGATTGTTGATATTTAACGAAAGAATTTACGTACTTCCTAATGACGAATTAAGAAGTTTGATATTAAGTGAAGTGCATTGAGCAATGTACATTTCTCATCTAGGAGTCGCGAAGATGAAGGAAAACCTTAATCCTTTATTTTTCTGGAAGGGAATGAAAGTAGACATAGTTAATTATGTGACGAGATGTCTATAATGTCAGCAAGTGAAGGATGAACATAAACATCCAACAAGATTTTTACAACCACACATTATTCTAGAATCGAAATGGGAGGACATTTTGATGGAATTTATCATTAGATTGCCACCGACAACAAGGAGGCATGATTCGATCTTCATGGTAGTGGAAACTCTGATGAAGAGTGCACGCTTTATCCCAGTATGTATGGCATATTAGGCACTAGACATAGAAAGAGTATTTGTCAGTGAGATTGTGATATTACATGGAGTACCAAGAAGGATCATATCTGATCAAGGATTGATGTTTACATGACAGTTTTGGACTAGTTTCCAAGAGCTTTGAGAACGCAGTTGAATTTGAATACAACGTATCACCCTGATATAGACAGACAAATAGAGAGAATGAATGAGATTTTGGAAGATATGTTGTGTATGTATGTAATGGACCAACAGAAACATTGGTAGTATTTCTTTCCACTATTAGAGTTTCCATACAACAACAACTATAAAATTACGATTAAGATGGCACCGTTTGAGTTTCTCTACGGACGACCGTGTCAGACATCGTTGAGTTGGGATTGACTTGAGGAAAAGGTCTTGGTAGGACCATAAGTGATTGAAGAAATGTAAGAATAGATGCAATCAATAAGAAAAGGGATTAAACAAGTCCAAGATTGAGAGAGGATTTATGTTGATGTGCATTGCGTTGACCGCAGTTATGAAGTTGGCGACAGAATCGTCTTGCGGGTAAAACCGCACAAGAGTTCAATCATGTTTTGAAAGGGTGTTAAAATCTCTCCTAGGTTTGTGGGACTTTTTGAGTTTGTGGAAAAGAAAGGACCCATTTCTTATCGACTAGCCTTGCTTGATTCTTTGAGGTGTATGCACGATGTATTTCATGTATCTATTTTGAGACATTATATTAGTGATCCTTCATACGTTATTAAAATGAGTTATTTGTAGGTGTCTGACGAGGGTGCTGTCATGGAATATCCAATTCACATTATATACCATTGCATTCAATAACTATGACATAGAATAGTCGATCAGGTCAAGGTCCAGTGAGACAACTATAGTCCACACTCAGCTACCTGGGAGGATTCATATGAAATGCACCAAAAATTTCCTTACTTGTTTGATAAATTCGACATATATATCTATGCCAGATACATTTATTTACTTCGTTTATATACTGTACAAACTTTGGGATGAATTTTAAAAGAAGAGGGCGTGTATGTAACATCTCGGTCTGTTGAGCACACTTTTACTGACTTATTCTTTGAGGACACTTGTGTGTAAGTGATCCGATTATGATACATTGTGATTTCACTTCCATTATATATTATACATAATGATGATGATGTCTTGTGAATTATTGTTATTTGATGTATATATATTGGAAGATTCTATTGACGAGTTTTATTGAGTGTGCAAGACACATGACAGGTTATGGATGATGATAGCATTGTGTAGGACACATGATAGGTTATGGATGATGATGGAATCGATTGACTTCCTTGGACTCTGGATTGAGTCAGGGAGTGAATTGTATTTTGATTAAGTATTTCATTTAAGTACTTGTGACATATGATTGATTACAGTATTATTTATATATATGGATTATTGACATGGGTTTTATCATTGGATGCAGGATTGATGATACTTGCTAATCTGACTCACATAAGTCATAGAGGGGCCATGCACAGAAACAAGAAATTGAACGAGAGGTGTGGCAACGTCCCAGTCACATCTTACTACCACTCCCACCATGGATTGAATGGTAGGTTAACGATTACCTAGTTCGAGAGGTCCACAATGTCATGAGGGTAGACTAAGACACTCACTCACGAAGAATTATAAGGAGCGTACAATAAGGCAGATTCCTTATTCCTTAAAATCCCTTAGTCTCTCACAAGGTCAACTAAGTGGAGTGTTAACTCCAAGATTTGGGCGAACTTACAAAACCAGTTAAAGGTGAGTGGCACCCTTGGAGCATGGAGCTGCGTCTTGAAGGGAACGCCACATAATTAAAAACTTGAGTCAATAAATCTAGGTGGCTTAGAAAACATTTAAATGATTAGACCTTGTTGGATTACAATAATTAACTAAACAGTGAATTTATTAATTATAAATCCCAATCAAATTCTAAGCCTAAGTCTAAAACTAAATCTAAGTCTAAATTTAATTAAGGGACTAAATGAATTATGACATAAGTTAAAATATTGGAGAATAATAAAACTCTAGGAAGAAGGGGAATAAAATCTAAAGATTGGATAAATTTCACATGTGTGCATGAAAATAATAAAATAGATTTTTAAAATAGAAAGAAATAAAATATCTGAGAATAGGTGTACACATAGAATAATATATACAGTAAAGCTACCACTATTCTAACTAGAATAAGACTCTTATTCCAACTCTAACTAAGATCTAGTTAGGAGATACTCATTAAATGATAATTTGGGGAACAAAGGGACAACTAAGAGAAAAAATAGGAACACATTGGGGAATGTGAGGGAAATTGGATTTTTAAATAAAATAAAAAATGGTAATTACTTGTACAACTTGAGGAGAGTGTGGCGAGTGTGTGAATGAATAATGATAATCAATTTAATATAAAACGTTAATTATTTGTGCTTGAGGACACGTGTCAGTGAGGAAATTTCTGTAAAACAAATGGTGAAGAAGGAAAATGGCTCTCAATGATTCTTGGTAAGGTTATGCTACCAAAATTATTGGGGATTGTGTTTTACTTGTGAGAGTTGGGATACCAACCTTGAAGAAAAAGTGAAATCTCTACCTTATGAGGTAAGCTTGGAGATTTTGTTTTTGGTTTCTTGTGTGTGACCCCTTTGCGGCTCAGGGGGTTAAGGGGGAAGAAGAGTACCCCTAGCATTGGCTGGGAGGTATCGGTGAAGTATTGGGCTTAGCAAGCGAGGCGAAAGAAAAATACATTGCACAAGTTTCTCTATATTGAAGATCAACCTCAATACCTGATGCAAACGCGCCACCCAGGCACGTCCTCTCCCACAGGACCTTCTCTTCCTTCAGCCCGAAGAGCTGAAATGCTCTTCTAACCCCCTTATCGGGAGTTCTCAATACCCACAGAATGTTTCTAATGATCTCCCTACTTCAAATTGGGAAATCTAACTTCGCAAAATCTCGAGTCTTGAAACCACTGAATCGGGTCTCACAAATCCCTGAACCCCGATGAATATTCACCCACGCTTCCCTGCTCTTGTCAGAAATTTCTCTGTCGAAAAATCGGCACTTACGAGATAGTGATTCACTCCCCTCACGGATCTCTGATTCCCTATGTCTCAGTCAATGCTGACCTTATCCCACCCTATCAGGACTTTCTGCTATCGGGAAATCGACACCTACGGTGTTGCGAGAACCTGCCTCCTCGATTCTCCGATTCCCGACAACAACTTGCCACCTGTCCTTGGCTCTGGCGCCTACGGCCCACACTCTTATGGATATCAGGAAATCGTGTATCGCGATATCACGATTTCCGTTGCACTTGTTCACGGAGCTTTCCAAGTCCCGATCCCCGATACGGGTGACACCTGTCCTCCACTATCTCTCACTGTGGCCCACACGATTTTCCCCGTCGGGATATCATGGATCACGACTTCAAGTTGCAAGAGTTTCTTGCTTCTGGAACTCCGATGCCCCAAACTCCGACTCTTCGGGATCTCTTGCCACACATCCTCACTAATGGACAGTTCAAAGCTCCTATCGGGATATCGCGGATCACAATTCCAACGTGCAAGAGTTTCTTGTCTCTGGAACCCCTGATACTCCGATCCACGACTACCTCAGATCTCCCGACATGTGTCCCTGCTGATGGACGGTTCTGAGCTTATCGGAATTTTGTGGATCGCGATTCCTGATACAACAAGTTCTTCACTCCTGGAATCTGTGACGAACTGAACCCCGACTCCTTTCCTGATGTCTGATGCGTGTCTTGCCAAGATCAACGGCTAGGATCTCCGTCGGTGTTTCGAGACTCAAACGGTCTCCAAATTCTTAACTTTTGAAACCCCGATGCCCACGCGGAATTTAAACCCTATGCAGCTTCTATCCAATCGAACGATTGACAGGAAATCAAATGAGAATCCAACGGCTCATAGTACTCTGGGATTAAACTCTCGGGGTAGCCATATCTTCCTTGCTACTCCCGATGGATCTAACGGCTGACGGGATTTCCCTGATCTCCTCCACAAGATCTCGACCATTACTCCTTCCTCGTCGGGGATTTCCTAACACAAACCTCCAATGAAGCCCTTTGATAGGTTTGAAGGCTTTTCCCCTCCTGATCTTTTCTCAGCTTCTCAATCTCTTCGAAAAGAGATCTTTGTGCACGCACTCCTTGTGGCAACCCTGCAAACACTTCAAGTGATCAACCTTCTTTTGACTCTGCACACGCCTGCAGCAACAGTCCTCAAAGCTTCCTTCTTAGACTCACGACCGAGACTTCATCTTCAGCCTGCGCACCCCTTGCACGGCTTCAACAACCCACTTTCACTCCTGAGTGAATAAGAACAAGAGTTAGACTATCTGAGCCTCCATCAACGCACTCCTTGCAGATGGTTTTCGACCGCACACCTTGCAGGAATCTCCTGGCTCTGATAGAGAAACAATTGAAACTCATTCCATCTCCCCTTCAGACTTTAGTTTGAAACATGAAATTGCATGCACAACATATAAAAGCAAATGCATGACAAGGAACAAACATTCATGAGCACATCAACAATATACATAGAGAAACAACACAAACCATGAACTTGAATCAGAACTTTCTTCTATTAATTCAAGTGTCTGTACATGGGTGTTCTTCATACACTATTCTCTGCTTGCTCTTCTCTTCTCTTGAATGCTTCCACTATGTTACAATGGTACAATGAGGGTGTCTATATCCGTTTTCCCTCTCGGACTCTAGGCTATCAAATCTAGAATTAAAATTCTATCTACCAGCATTAACTAAATTAAATGTCGACTATCTACCAAAGGACGAGAGCTTAAAGGTTCAAGGTCCAATACAATATACAAATTCGCCTTCATAAATGGCTTCATTAAAGACTTGCGCAACAATCCCAAAGCATTTTCAAAAATTTGGGTTGGTTTGTCCAGTTGATCTCCACTTAATGTGTTGGCTCGCTTGATGAGTCGGTGATGCTCCTACATCATACTCCTCGGCTTGAAAACTTTCATGGGCTCCTGTCCATGAGCTCCTGCACGGTCTGTCGATGCTTTTGTATCACTACTTCACTTTCCCAACTGGCATCTTCCACTGGGTGGTTCTTCCATTTGACCAGATACTCAAAGTATTGCTTTTGTCTAGTCTTTTTGCTCACCCTGTTGGACACACCTACCACACTTAGAGGGGGGGGGGGTGAATGAGTGTGGGGCTCTTTTTCCCAAAACTTCCCTCTTGCACAAAAACTCATCAATTAGCATTCAACATTTATTCATTACCCATTGTTGTCATTTATAACCAGTTAGATGTGAGCACATATCAACAACATATATTAGCAATATATCATCAACAAGTCATCACCACAATGAACACAAAGAACACAAGATGTATGTACAATTTCTTTCTATAACGGACTACAATCCTTGGGATTTATCAGCAACAACTGAATAGAGTACAACTCTACAAGAGCACCAGCTCTATATGCAAGACTCATATTTCATTCTCAGCACCAACTGAGATGAGACAACAATCCTCAACAGATATCAATCTGTACCATAAACAAGAGCATCATCCATGCACCAACCTGTGCCAAACAACCTGTAATCAACCTGTACCATAAACAAGTGCATCCAACGATGTACCAAGTATATACCAATCATGTGTCAACCACTCATCAACAATGACTCATCAATATGTACCAACATCATCAACTATACACCTTATGTATGTGCCAACTCATCAACTACTTGTCTCAACCATGTACTCAACATGTACCTCAACCAAAATCCCTCATCAATTTCATCATCAAAATCCGAATTGTAGCTCTGAAATAGACCTGGTGTATCTGATCACATTCTTGCAAATCTTCCTTAACTTTAACAGCAAGAGACTAGCATTTTCATCAAACTTTTCTTTAGTCTCACATGCCTAGTATTGGATTAGTCAACAACCCTAACTTGAAGTAATCATAACTTTGAACCTGTAATGTATAAAGATATGAAACTAATACACAATGTTATTCAGTGTGTTTTATGCAATTCCTCCAAGTGGCACTACTTGGAACCTCTCATAAAATGAGTTATAGCAAAAATGGCATACCTTGCTGAATTCTGGATTATTCTAGAGAGCGTCCTTGTAGAGAGTTCCCCGCACAAAATATTTGATGAAATGATATGAAACTATTACACAGCATACTAAATACATTTGGTCTCACTGAATTTGGATCTGTTATGAAGAAGTTATAACGTTTTTACCTGAAACACCTGATTTTGACTAGTTTCAGGACTGGCCACAAACCCTATTTTCCACAGAGTGTAACTCCAAAAATACAACGACCCACAATATGAATTTTGAGCCACATATACTTGGATATGTTGTCTCACTTGCATAGCAATTTCAGGATCTGAATCATTATAAGTTATAGCGAAAATGGTGAGATGACCTGAAAATAACATACCTTAGAGAGCACCATCAAAATAATTTATCCTTCCTTGGATTTCGGCCTTCTTTTCTTCACTTTCCTCAGAATTTCGGTTAAGATGTCATTTGTAAACCTCATACACATATATATATTCAATATGCTCAAGTGTGATTCAAATGAGAGAGCCTTGCCTCTTATTTATACTCTTCAAGTAGCTTCCTTAAAAACATATTCTAGGTCACTTGGCCCCACTTTCCTTATTTTAGGGTTGGGTCCACTTCTAATTTCTCCATTAAAATTATTATTGAAATAATATTTACCCATTTCTAGGTCACTTGACGTATTTCCTTATTTTTAGGGTTAACCATTTTCCATAAATATTCCTTCTTGATTTTGTCACCTTACTTTATCATTTCTTGATTTTGTCACTTCTCTTGATTATTTAAATAATCCACCTTGAATAAATAATATTAACCCATTTCTA
>ML779000.1:468427-488555 GCA_009831015.1 Picea engelmannii | reverse complement strand
TGAGGGATTTCACCATAAGGGGACCACTTTGGAGTTCATCCATTTGTTTACCTTTGCATCGATTGGTTTCCACTTGGACATATAACATTCTCATCAAGGGAATTATATCAATCAATTAATTGACATCAACCAATGACATCAATCCAACCAAACCATTTACATCAATGACATGATCCAACAATCTCCCAAGTAATCAAACCATTGGCATCAATGACAAACCATTGGCATCAATGACAACATGATCCTACACACCCTCTTGTCGAGTATACGCTCCATCTGTGGCTTCTCTACAATCGGCACTTGTTTCTGCCACTAGACATTTCGGTTCTCACCACTTGTTCCTGTTTCCTCAGCTTTGTATGGATACAAATCTGAGACATTGAATATCAGAGAGATTTCGATCTCATTGGGTAACTCAATCTCATAAGCGTTTTCTCCGAATTTCTTCAGGACCCTGCATGGCCCAATTTTCTTTATTTTTAGCTTATTGTATGTTCCCCTTGACAACCTTTCCTTGCTCAAATGTGCTAGAACTAGATCACAAACCTCGAACTGAAGTTGTCTCCGATGTTGATCCACTCTGCGCTTATATTCCTGGTTTGATTCCAGCAATTGCTCCTTCACCCTGCTGTGAAGTTCTTTCATCGCCTTTGTGAATTCTTTAGCGCTTGCGCTCTTAATTATTATCTACTATGAATCCCTCAGTTCATAAAATCCTCTTGGCTGCCTGCCGTATACAATCTCAAATGCACTTTTGCCTGTGCTCCTATTCACTGAGTCATTGTATGCAAACTCTGCCTGTGGCAACACATTGTCCCAACTGCTATGGTGCTCTGTCACTAGGCTTCTTAATAAGTCTCCCAGACTTCTATTTACCACCTCTGTTTGCCCATCCATCTGAGGATGATAGGTAGAACTAAACATCAAGTTAGTCCCCATCTTCTTCCAGAGTTTCCTCCAAAAATGTCCAATGAATTCTGTATCCCTATCCGATACTATACTTCTGGGCAATCCATGAAGTCGAATGACCTCCTTGAAGAACAAATTTGCGATGTGAGTTTTATTGCTGGTCTTTTGGCATGGGATAAAATGTGCCATTTTAGAAAACCTATCCACCACCACAAAGATTGAATCAACACCTCTTGGTGTCCTCAGTAATCCCAATACAAAATCCATGCCTATGGCCTCCCATGGCCTTTCTGGTATGGACAATGGCTAAAAAAAATCTGCATTCTGTTTCCTGCCCTTCGAATGCTGGCAAATTCTACACCTGTTGACAAACCTCTTGACATATGTTCGCATCCCCGGCCAAAAATATGACTCATTCATCTTTGCAAATGTTTTTTCATGACCAAAGTGTGCTGCTAATCCACTGCTGTGCTTCTCCTTCAATAAGTTCTCCCTCATGGAGCAATTTGGAATGCACAGTTGATTGCCTCTGAACAACAATCCTTCCTGGATCATATAATCTATCCATGAGCTTCTGTCTCTGAGAACTTGATTCTCAGTTGCTTCATTCGCCTCTGCAAAATCTGCATCACCTGCGTACATGTCCCTAAGATTTTCAAAACCCAATGTTTTGATTCAGAACTCCTGCAGCAACAAACACTTCCTGCTCAAAGCATCAGCCACTTTGTTAGCAATACCTGAAATGTGTTTAATTACAAATGTAAAATTCTGCATATACTCTACCAATTTAGTATGTTTCTGATTCAACTTCTCATGTTGAGTCACAAACTCCAATGCATGATTATCACTATACAAAACAAATTCTTTCGGGATCAAGTAATGCCTCCATTTCTTCAACGCCTGGATGATAGCATAAAATTATTTATCATAAGTGGAGTACTTCACCTTTTCCTCATCCAGCTTCTCATTGAAATATGCAATTGGTCTGTCCTCCTGGCTCAAGACCGCTCTTATGGCAAAGCCACTCGCATCACATTTTACTTGGAACACTTTTTGGAAATCCGGCAACACCAAAACCGGTTGTTCCGTGATCTTTTGTTTCAACAGGTTGAAACTCTTCTCTGCCTCTTCAGTCCAATGAAAGGATTTATGTCTTTTCTTGACGGTATCCATCATCGCTGCGCTAATTCCACTGAAATTCCTGATGAATTTTCGATAGAAACTAGCCAGTCCATGAAAACTTCTCACCTCGAAAATATTTCTCGGTGATGGCCAATTTTTAATTACCTCCACTTTACTTGGATCCATCTTTAATTCATTCGTCGATATAACAAATCCCAAGTAAATGATTTTTGTCTTCATAAATGAAGATTTCCTCATGTTGATCAACAACTTCTCCTACTATAGCTTCTTCATTACTGCAGCTAAATTCTTCAGATGTTTTTCTTTTGTTTTACTGAAAATCAATATGTCATCCAGATAAACAATGACAAATTTACCAATGAATTCCCTCAGGACTTCATTCATCAACCTCATGAAGGTACTCGGTGCATTTGTCAAGACAAACGGCATGACTAGCCATTCATACAACCCTTCGCTGGTTTTGAAGGATATCTTCCACTGATCACCTTACCTCATGAGAATCTAATGGTATCCTCTTTTCAAATCAACTTTTGAAAAAAAAATTGCTCCACTTAAAAAGTCCATCAAGTCGTCCATCCATGGCAATGGAAACCTGTACCTGATGGTTATCTTCTTAATGGCTCTGGAATCGGTGCACATTCTCCAACCTCCATCTTTCTTTGGACTCAATATCGTTGGAATGACACACGGGCTTAAACTTTCCCTGACCAGTCCTTTATCCAACAGTTCCTGCACCTACCTTTTAACTTCTTCATTTTCCTATGGCGTCAATCTGTACGCGGCTTTATTTGGAAAACTAGCTCCTGGTATGAGGTCTATATGGTGACTTACGCTCCTCATCAGCGGAAACAAATGAGGTAATTCGTCTACCACAATGTCAGTGAAATCTTCCAGCAGTTCCTGAATATCTTCCGGCAAATCATCCACTCTTGTCCTGGTCAAAACAATTTTTGGTTTCCTGACCACAAACAATTGTGGATCTTCCTTCTTTTTTACTTCCGCCAGAAGTTCCTTCCCACTCATGAGAAGTACATTATTTCTCGGTTCTGGTCTTACTTCTTTATCTTTAATTGGAAGTAGCATATGTGTTCTTCCATTCTTCTCCAAAGTATACGTATTCATCTTCCCATCATGAACTACGTTCCTGTCATATTCCTTGGTCTGCCTAGCAATAAATGACATACATCTATAGGAATAACATCACAGAGTATTTTATCGTTGTATCCTCCTATCTTGATGTCAACTAAGAACTATTTGGTGACACTTACCTGATGTCCCTTCTATAGCCATGAAACTTTGTATGGACTCGGGTGATCAGTTGTCTCCAACTCCATCTTTTCTACCATCTTGGTTGAAACGAGGTTATCTGTGCTTCCGCTGTCCATGATAACCTTGCACACCCTGTCTTTGGTCTTGCATGCAGTTCTGAAAAGTCCGTTTCTTTGAGCTATGTCCTCCACCTCCTTCTCGGGTGTTAAGAGAACTTTACGCATCATCAATGACCTTCCGTCTTCTGCGTCTTCTGCTTCAGCATCTTGCTTCTGTGCCTCTGCGATGTGAGCTTCTCCTCCATCCTTCTTTTTATCTGGAAAGTCAAATGACTTGTGCCCATTCTTTCCACACATGAAGCATGTGATGACTCCACCTCTTCCTCTTCCTCTACCTATGGTACGAGGAAATGTGTTATTATTAGCATATCCTCCACCATGTTCTGTATGTTTCCTTCGTTGTTCAGCGTGTTGACCTCGATGTGAACTTCCACCTCTTTCTGTTCTAGTCTGAGGCTTCTTCCAGTCGTCCTTGGATTTCTGGAACCTATCTTGGGCAACTGACTTACCTTTTGGCTGGCTCCTACCTCAGCCTCGCTGTCCTGGCTTATGGCTCATCTTCTGTTCATCTTTCAATGCCATTTGATACACATCCTACACCGTTCGGATGGTTTTCATACTCATCTCATCCTGGATATCGTATCTCAAACCATTCATATACCTGACAACTTTTTCATCATCGCTCTCCCGATGACCTGCTCTGATATTTAGCTTGTAGAATTCCTCAGTATACTCCTTCACTGTCATCAGCTTCTGTCTCAGGTTCTGCATTCTCCTGAACATTGTGATTTGATAATCCGTTGGGATGAACTTTGCCTTCATCTTTGCAATCAGTCGATCCTATCTTTTAATCTTTTTCTTGCCTTTATAGCGTCTATATGCTTGAAGCTCGTCCCACCATAATGCTGCGTGTCCCTTCAATTTTGTGACAGCATTCCTAACCTTCTTATCTTCTTCGATACCCTCATAATCGAAATAAGTATCAAGAGCTCTAATCCAGTCTAGAAGCTCTTTTGCATCCATATTCCCTTCATAAGATGGAATGTCCAACTTTGTCTTCGAACTCATCCGAGCGATAGCCTTAATTAATCGCTCATTGGATACATCTTCGGCTGCAACTTCTTCTTGTTTTCTAGCTTCAACTTCGCTTTCGGAGTCGCTTAGATCTCCAGCACTAGTTGTGCATCTCTGCGCTATCTCCATATCTTCTAGTCTTGCTCAGAGATCACGTATCTATCTCTCCACTTCTGGATTATGTGCTTGTCTCCCTCTTCTTCTCTGGTGCTCCCTATCCCTCTGGTTCAGGTGACTATTTTTCTCTTCTCGGCGGCATGGTAAAATTATTTTTTCTTCTCTGCTACAAAAAGAAAAGAAAATTTTCTCACTCTGATACCACTCTGACACAAATGCACCACGTAGGCACGTCCGCTCCCACATGACCTTCTCTTCCTTCGGCTCGAAGAGCTGAAATGCTCTTCTAACCCCCTTATCGGGAGTTCTCAATACCCACAGAATGCTTCTTATGATATCCCTACTTCAAATCGGGAAATTGGACTTCGCAAAATCTCGAGTCCTGAAACCACCAGATTGGGTCTCACAAATCCCCAAACCTTGATGAATATTCACCCATGCTTCGCTGCTCCTATCAGGAATTTCCCCGTCAGGAAATCGGCACTTACGAGATCGTGATTCACTCCCCTCACAGATCTCCGATTTCCGATGTCTCACTCAACACTAACCTTATCCCACCTTATTGGGACTTTCTACTATCGGGAAATCGGCACCTACGGTGTTATGAGAACCTGCCTCCTTGATTCTCTGATTCCCGACAACAACTTGCCACCTGTCCTTGGCTCTGGCGCCTATGGCCGACACTCTTATGGATATCGGGAAATCACGTATCGCGATATCGCGATTTCCATTACACTTGTTCACGGAGCTCTCAAAGTCCCGATCCCCGATACGGGTGACACCTGTCCTCCACTCTCTTTCACTGTGGCCCACACGATTTTCCCCGTCGGGATATCATGGATCGTGACTTCAAGTTGCAAGAGTTTCTTCCTTCCGAAACTCCGATGCCCCAAACTCCGAATCTTCGGGATCTCTTGCCATGCATCCTCGCTGATGGATGGTTCAAAGCTCTCGTCGGGATATCGCGGATCGCGATTCCAACGTGCAAGAGTTTCTTGTCTCCGAAACCCCTGATACTCCGATCCACGACTCCCTCGGATCTCCCAACACATGTCCCTGCTGATAGACGGTTCTGAGCTTATTGGGATTTTGCAGATCGCGATTCCTGATACAACAAGTTCTTCACTACTGGAATCCACGATGAACTTAACCCCGAATCCTTTCCTGATGTCTGACGCATGTCCTGCCAAGATCAACGGCTAGGATCTCCGTCGATGTTTCGAGACTCAAAAGGTCTCTAAATTCTTAACTTCTGAAACCCCGATGCCCACGCGGACTTTAAACCCTATGTAGCTTCTATCCAATCGAACGATTGATGGGAAATCAAATGAGAATCCAACAACTCACAATACTCTAGGCTTAAAATCTCGGGGTAGCTGTATCTTCCTTGCTACTTCCGATGGATCTAATGGCTGATGGGATTTCCCTGAGCTCCTCCAAAAGATCTCGACCGTTACTCCTTCCTCCTCGAGGATTTCCTAACACAAACCTCCGGTGAAGCCCTTCGACAGGTTTGAAGGCTTTTCCCCTCTTGAGTTTTTCCTAGCTTCTCAATCTCTTCGAAAAGAGATCTCTATGCATGCACTCCTTGCGGCAATCCTGCAAACACTTCAAGTGTTTGACCTTCTTTTGAATCTGCGCACGCCTGCAGGAGCAGTCCTCAAAGCTTCCTTCTCAGACTCATGACCGATATTTCCTCTTCAGCCTGCGCATCCCTTGCACGGCTTCAACAACCCACTTTCACTCCTGAGTGAATAAGAACAAGAGTTAGACTACCTGAGCCTCCATCAACGCACTCCTTGCGGATGGTTTTCGACTACACACCTTGTAGGAATCTCCTGGCTCCGATAGAGAAATAATTGAAACTCATTCCATCTCCCCTTCAGACTTCAGTTTGAAACATGAAATTGCATGCACAACATATAAAAGAAAATGCATGACAAGAAACAAACATTCATGATCACATCAACAATATGCACAGAGAAACAACACAAACCATGAATTTGAATCAGAACTTTCTTCTATTAATTCAAATGCATGTACATGGGTGTTCTTCATACACTATTCTCTGCTTGCTCTTCTCTTCTCCTGAATGCTTCCACTATGTTACAATGGTACAATGAGGGTGTCTATATCCGTTTTCCCTCTCGGACTCTAGTCTATCAAATCTAGAATTAAAATCCTATCTACCAACATTAACTAAATTAAATGCCGA
Source organism: Picea engelmannii (assembly GCA_009831015.1). NCBI lineage: Eukaryota > Viridiplantae > Streptophyta > Pinopsida > Pinales > Pinaceae > Picea > Picea engelmannii. The sequence goes on along the minus strand of ML779000.1, from coordinate 481,769 downwards.
CTATCTACCAAAGGACGAGAGCTTAAAGGCTCAAGGTCCAATACAATATACAAATGCGCCTTCATAAATGGCTTCATTAAAGACTTGCGCAACAATCCCAAAGCATTTTCAAAAATTTGGGTTGGTTTGTCCAGCTGATCTCCGCTTGATGTGCTGGCTCACTTGATGAGTCGGTGATGCTCGTGCATCAATACCCACAATCCTTGGTTACGGTAAATTTATACATGTAATGTTTAATTAGAAATGATGTAATATATATCGAATTAGTATGGACGATTAATCTTGTATTGAAATAGTAATCACTATAAACGTTTATAGAATCCTTGTATAATTGATTACTCCTGGTGATGTTCGATTTCTGGTTATTCATACAAACATTGCCATTGTTGTTTGATTGAAATGATACAAAATTTCATTTAAATTTCATGCAATTTTCTTGGCTTCCATTTTGTTTAGCGATGCTTTAAATAAATATTTATTATAGGAATTTATTGTTTTGAATTTATCTCAAATTGTATACCCATTGTGTGGATAGAACATTCTTGGATCATGAAAATATAAATTCCTGTAAATTCTTAATATTTCACCTCTGAAATAGAATGGTTAAATACCTGCGCGTTGCAAGGATTAGAGTAACAGTTATAGATAGTTACTAAATGTTAAAATTCCCAGCATGTGTGCAATGCTTAGATTATGTTTAGTAAAGAAAAAAAAAGTGTATGTTACAAAATCCTCTCCATTAACCCAACAAGTAATATATTTTGATCTCGTAAAATATACACAATCTCTATACTACCGTTGCTCTGTTCGGTTACCAGCTCTGATATATTTATTTTTACTCTTGCGTTACAATTTTGTATTTTTCTTAATGTGTCATCTAAAAGTATTAACTTTTCTCGAAATACATCCAAATTCGTGAAATGATGTCTACTTTCTAGCTTTATTTCGAGTCTTCTTGCAATTTCATGGTTTGTTTCAAATTTAAGTGATTTGTTGCTTCATGAAGCTATTTTTATATCAGACCTTCGAGAAATTCGTATAAATTCATATCAATTTAAAGTAATAGTTTTACGAAAGGAATACGGATTTATTCATATCAATTTATAGAATTTGGAAATAATATAATGTGAAGAATATATATAGGTTTACTACAGAGTGAGTGGGCCTAATGGTTAAGAACACGTGTTTCCTCTTAAGAGGTCATTGGTTCAAATACCTTCGTAGACTTTACCAGTCAAATCACTGGGCGGAGGAGGGTCCCTTGTCCCACAAACAAAGAAGTCTCATACACCAATTTGATATACTAACTTGGCCATAACCTTAAAAATAGATTGTTATTATTATTATTATATATGATTATGTATTTAATAAATATTATATATATTGTATGAGTACATAATACAATTATAAGATGTATTGTTCCATGATTGGAAAAAGGAAAAAGAAAATCCAATAAAGTAGAATGTATACCTACAAATAAGTAGAATATCCAAACCCTAAGTTACCCCAAGGGAATTTTGTAATGCGTCAAATTTAGGGACCATAAATGGGAAACCTTTAAAACTAATCACACATGTATTATATACCAAAGTTTAGAATTACCTTTGTTAACATTGGGATTTTATCTTCTTGACAAGACTTCTACCTACACTTGAATAGAAGGTGAGTAATTCATAGATGGAAGCCATTGTTTTTCTCTGTTGGGTTGACTGATATAGAAAAGTGAGATAATCTTCATCTTACATATTTAAATTTAGTCTTATGGATAGACCCTTGTTTTGTGTCAATATTTTTTTCCCATAATTGGTTGGGTGATTTGCGCAACTTGTTCATTAATAAATGTTGAAAGTACCTTTAGAAGCGAATTAAAATGACAATTATTTAAGAAATGAAAGGCAATTGACTTGTGTAATTGAAAGGATATATTTTAGGCAAGTTAATTCACCACATAAGGTAAATAAAATGATCACTTGTATTACCCTATCTTTTCACTAAATATACTCTTCAGATTAATGCAAGATTTTCAATTTTCTCTCGGAGAAAAGATTTTGTAAATTATGTAGGTGAAATTTTCCAATATTTATATTCAATTGTGAATTTAGTTGTTATTGGCTAGATTCATTGTTTTAGTTAATCACCAATTTTCAGTTTAAGGAGGATTGTTAGATATGGTATCAGAGCAGGTTCAACCTTGTGACATTGGATAGTTACGCCTTCCACTATGTTAACTGAATGATTAAAATTCTATCATTAATTAAATTTTGAAATTGTACATGCATGTAATCATGGTTAGAGGACACAGAGGAATTATATGACGTGGTGTTGGAGGAAGAGGTGTGACACCTCTGATATTATCCACTCCAGAGGGGTATAACCCCTAGATGGAAGAACATGCCACTGAGAGTGAGCAAGTTTCTATGGGATATGTTGTAGTTATGGTGAGATACTTCCATAAGATGTCAGAGGAATTGATCAATCGTCTGGATCAAGATGAGGTGAGAGTTCCTGTGTCCAATGAGTGTTGACAACGCGCTCTGGCTGGTAGTAGTAGTAGTATACACAGAGAACTCGATAAGGTGAAGTTTCTCAAGTTATGGGGTGCCTCATATGGCTTGGTCGTTGAGGCATGGTTGGAGAACATGGAGATTTGCTTCTTACTTCACGATTACACCTCCAACATGAAATTCTACATGATGGTATTTCAGCTGAAGGGGAGTTCTCTTTTATGGTGGAAAATGCTCCTAACTCAACTAAACATGGTCGTCGAAGATGTGTCATGGGAGTTGTTCAAGGAACAGTTCCATGAGAGGTACTTGTCCGAGGAATTCATTGAGCGACAACTTAGTGATTTCAACGCCTTATGACAGGGTGGTCATACGGTGCTAGAGTATGAGGCCAGATTTATGGAGCTACTTAGGTATGCTCCACATATGAACACAGAGAAGTTAAAGGTCAACAAGTTTTTGTTTTTCCTTAACTTCAAAATTCGTGTGAAGGTGAGGATCCTAACAACTCAAGTGTTTCATGATGCAGTTCATAAGGCCCTCATAGCTGAGGAAGAGCTGAAAAGCGAGGGTTAGGGAAAGACTCCTTCTAGACCGACTGGATAGATGTCATTGAGAGTGTAAAAACATTTGACACTAACCATACATACTTCAGGTCATCGAGATACGCCCATAGTACCTATGTTCACAACACCATGGCGACATAATCCTTAGTAGAGGAATCCTTACAAACAACCACAATAACAACAACAACATCATCCGCAACAACAACAACAGTTTAGTCCTGTTGAATCAGTAGAACAAACCAGGATAAAAAACTATTAGGCCAACAACTTCTAATATGTGGACCAGGACCACTGGACTGAAGACTGAATGTTGGACATGTGGAGTGCCACATCACCAGCAAGAATGTCAAGTTGAAAAGGCCAGAGCGACCGGATCATCAGGACCCACTAAAGTTTGTGATTTGGGCAAGGCCCATAGGATACATGCAATGATGAACAACTATTAGGCCAAGCACCAGTCTACAATGACCAAAATGTTAGGTACAATATTCGACCAAACTTTTAGCATTTTAATAAATCCAAGTGCTACAAAGAAATTTATCTCTAGTGCAACACGAAAGAGAATTAAGGTAAAGGAAGTCGAGCAGGACAAGTTCAGATATGTAGAAATGGCATCGGGTTCCAAACAAAAGGTTGGAGGAAAGATTACAGAATATAGCATTAATTTGTGAGATTTTGTAAAGAAGGCCAACCTATCTGTCACAATCTTAGGATCTTATGACATAGCAATTGGTATGGATTGGTTGGAATCACATGATGTTATACTTAACTATAAGATGAAACGGTTAAGTTTGACAGATGATTTGGGACATAACATAGTGATTGTAGGAAGGAACCATGGGTTGTCCTTGAGATTTATTTATTCCCTACTGCTACAGAAGAGTATGGACAAGGGTTGCAATATTTATGCAATCTTAGCACTAAATGAAAAGGGCAATGTAGAAGAATTAGAAAACCTTCCTGTAGTGAAATAGTTTGCATATGTGTTTCTAGAAGAATTACCAGGTTTACCACTCAAAAGACAGTTCGATTTTACAGTAGACTTGAAACTTGGAACTGAACCGATAGTGAGAACACCATATCGGATGTCAATGCCTAAATTGCAGTAGTTGAAAATGTAATTGACAGAATTGTTTCATTTGGGACTTATACGTCCAAGTGTCCTTCCTTGGGGTGCACCAGTAATTTTTGTGAGAAAGAAGGATGGAGTGGAGACATTGTATTGACTATCATCAATTGGACAAAGCAATGATGAAGAACCGATATCTGTTACCCATAATAGATGATTTGTTTTACCAGAAGAAGGGAGCGACAACATTTTGAAAGATTGATTTGAGATTAATAAATTACATATTAAATAAGAATATATCCCTAATATTAAATTTAAGAAGACTTTCATACAGTATGAGTTTATAGTTTTACCGTTTGGATTGACGAACTCCCCAGAGGTATTCATGAGTTTGATGAATGGGGTGTTCTATGACTATTTGGACAAGTTTGTTCAAGTATTTACTGATGACATATTGATTTATTCTCAGATGAAATAAGACCATGACGAACATTTAATATTGGTTCTAAAGTGTGTACGAGAAAACAAATTGCACTTGAAACTATCGAAATGTTCTTTTTACCAATCAAAGATTCATTACTTGGGACATATCATATCTGGAAAAAGTATCTTTGTGGATCCAGTGAAATTAAAAGATATTATTAAATCATTTCAAAATATTAAAGAATTGTCAATGACAACACCAATATTAAAGGTCCCCGACATGGACAAGGAATTATTGGTATGCATGAAGACATCCAAGGATGGCTTAGGCACATTTTTTATGCAAGATGGTCAAGTGATCGCTTGCATTATAATGAAATTGAGAAGGCATAAAGAGAACTATGAAACGCATGACTTGGAATTATTAGAAATTGTATATGCCTTGAGAGTTTGTGGACATTATCTAATTGGATGAAAACTCAAATTAAAGACAAATCATTGTGGGTTGAAGAATATATTTAGAAGGAGTTGGTCAAAATTAATTAGCGAATAGGACTTTGAGATTACTTACATTAAAGGAACGATGAACATAGAGGAAATGCGTTGAGTTAGAGAACAAACATATTCATGGTAATTCCTCTTAAGATGAATCTTCGAGAAAATATTCTAAATTTAAAGATCGACAATGATTGGTATAAAGAACTTAAGGATATTATTGGAAGAAATACCATGATAGTACTGAAGTTTGAAGGTTATTCATTATACAATGATGGATTGTTGATATTTAATGAAAGAATTTACATAGCACATGTTAGCACTGAGAGTCACCCTCTGACTACAAGAGGATAAGCCCAATACCCATCAAATAAAAGTAAAAGGATTAAAATGGTTTAAGTAGCTAGATCAGTAAGACTACAAGGAGAGGCAAAGATAGAAGAAGTATCTGGAAGTCAGTTTGAGACGATTGGGCTATGGATTCATAAGTATCATGAATCAAGAATGCATTTGAAATGCCTATCAGAAAAAAAGATTTAAGTGGTGATGGGAAGAAAAACGACAAAAGGTGTTTGAATGATAAACCATAAAATATGGGAAACATGACAACAAATCCTCCACCGCCTCAGGAATCCAGAAAGGGTTTACAACGATCTAGATAAGAAGGAACATAAAACGTCTATTGAACCATGAAAGATGGGAAATATGACAACAGATCCTCCACCACCTCAGGAATCCATAAAGAAGATAGATTACATCCAGACAATAAAGAGAAACATAAATATCTCATGAACCATGAAAGATGAGCATGATAGCAACAGATCATCCATCACCTTAGGAATCCATAGATCAAAGATATTACATTCAGACAAGAAAGAGAAACAAAAATATCTGACGAACCATGAAAGATGGGCATGATAGCAAAAAATACTCCATCACCTCAGGAATCCATAAATCGAAGAGATTACATTAAGCCAAGGAAAACAAAAATAGCGTGTAAACTAAACAAACGGTCTGATAAAAACGATTCAAAAGAATCTTCAATAACATATATTTACAATCCAAGCCCTTAGGCATACACACTGAAAAATTACAGATCCCTGCTCCTAAAAACTCTCTCGACTCTCCAGCCTATGAAGAAACACCCCCTCCTAGTCAAAATAAAGACTGATCTATTTATAATCATTTTAGTCCACAACTTCCAGGATTGTGACCTAGTTGTCTCGTTCAATTCTTTCGTTTGCGAATTCTTCTATCAGAAAGTGTGTGTATTCCTTTATCAGAAACAAACTTATATCATAACGGGCCTTTCTTCCCTCTATGGTACCGCAGGCTGACAGTCTAGTCCTCTCGACCATGGCTTCTACGAGTCTGTTTTCATTAACTGAATCCTCCTTGAGATTCGGATGAGGCACAATGCCTACGGGGCCACCATGTGATTCTATTGGATGAGACACTATATAAGCATGTGATTTTGGGACCGTCAAAGGATTTTTGGATTCACACTACTTTTGAGCCCGCAATTCACCACCTTCCGCCACATAACTCTTTTACTATACCATAGTTTCAATTGCGAGATCTCTCAAGAATTTTATTGTTCGACCATGTGGCTTCCCCCCAATGAAACATGGTCGTGAACTATGATCTAGGGGATCTTGATGAATTTAGCATCACCGCTAAATTTTATCCACCTACCAATTTTAGGAACATTCTAACCACGCTCAGAGATGGCACTAATTTGGTGCTAAACAAGAAGACTTCTCGGAGGTTGATCTGACATGTCGGTTTGACGTCACTATGATGACATGTCATGAAAAGAGAGGTGACATGTGTCACTTGGAAACAAGAATATGATATGCCCAAAGTGTTACACGTGAATTTGGTCACTCTGACGATATCTGAACAATGGTGTATCCAGGCTCCTAACAATAACTTTGTCCTGAGAAAAGTGGCACTTGTCTCCTTCCAAAAAACATATTTTTAAAGTGAGTTCGCAGGCTACCTATAGCCTAGGGTGCGAGAATACCTCATTCTCATAGGCCACCTACACTTCAGGTGTGAACTTCTCGTAGTTTTCTCCATACACAGGGTGCGAAATTGTTTTTAAACTTGGAAAAGAGAAGAGGTCTTGAGGGTTCTAGAAGGGAATCTTCTAGAAAATGAGTTGGAATTCGTATGGTTGTCATTTTACTGACTTCTTAGATTTGATGGGATCATCCTCATCCATGTAACCATCTCTCTTTCTCCTATATATTGAAAGGTTTCTCATGGAAAAGGTTAAGCAAGATTAATTGAAGAATTGGTGAAAAAATTGTGTGAAGAACCCTGTTTGGACAGAAGCTTGGAGACCCTAGTTGGTCTATCAAGAGGAATTGGATCTTCTTCATGCAAGTACAAAACAAGTTTGTGTGTTGGAAACAAGGGCCAATGAAAGTAATCTTGCAACATCAAGGAGATCAGGTTGTATCTTCTACTTTCAATTAATATGATACAATGACATATCCCCTTCCCATAAAGTCACTCTTACTTTATTGTGTAATTCCTTGATCATATGCATAAGTTGATGTTGAATATATTTTCTATATTCACTTTGGTTGGTTTGTGTTGTCTTGGACTTGACTTCACGAGAGCACCAGAGCGAAGCAGGAACAAAAGAGACCTAAGAAAGCGATATAAGGGTATGTTATTTATTCCTTCCTATTAGCAGATTCAATGACTACAACTTAGGGAAAGAGTCTTGTCCTGTCCTATTTTGTTCTAGATCCAGGTGGAACTAGGGAGATCTGTTAGTGTCTACACCTACCGATTAGTCCGATAAAAAAATTGGCGACCATACTGGGGATGCAACCCATTTTTTAGTGGTTTTTGGTGTTTCTCCTTGACCATTTGCTCCTGCCTTACCTTTTTTCATTTCTATCAATCTCTGAGTCTTCAAGAGACCCTAACAGACTCTCTGGGTCTAGAAGTCCCTTAAAAAATTTTGTTTTTTTTCCAAATTTTTCCTAGTTTTAGGCCTTCTGGCACTAAACCCTTCTCGCACTCTTCTTTTGACCAGCCTGTGGGAAATCTCCATTCTCGCACTGTACACCACTGCTAGCCTGTGAACCCATTTGCAAATTTTTGGAATTAATATTTTTTGTATGCTCAGATGCCTAGATTTGCATGTGTATCTGAAAAGAACTTCTTGGGCCACTGATTGATTGTCTCTTGACTTCTGATTTTGTGAATGATCAGTCTTCGAAAATCAAAGACTCTTCTTGTTCATTTTTTCTCAACTATCATCTCTTGACCTTTTCTTAGCAAGGATATAATCTCTGATCGTAGAATCTGAGTGCTTGCTTGGTTGGGAGTCGGTGATCAGTTTAAAAGTTGGGATTAATTTTCTTTCTCAATTTCCCATTGCTTGGAAAATTGTTTCCCTCATGCATTTGAAAAGACTAGCCTTGTTTTCTTGTCATTTTTGTCTTCATTGAAAGATTGGTTTGGGTTTTTTGTACTTTGTTTTTCATTAGTTATTGATTTTCCTTAGTTCTACCACCGTTGTGTGGTTCTTTTTGAAAAGTAAACAACATTTTTCTTTTTAAAAGAAATTTTTATTTTGAAAATATTGGAAATCAATTATTGAAATAGAACAAATAGAGAATTGGCATTGTTTGTTATTTGTTGATATTTCATTTCAAGGAAGATTGTATATCGTAGTTCAATATTGTTCCAAAAAATTTCTCTTTCCCTCCTGTAAATAGGATTCATCGAATGAGAATTGATATCTTTTCATTCCTATCTATGCATTGTTGGGTCAGAGTCTCACACAACATCGGTTTCATTTCCGTCTCCTTTGAGTAACAATAGCCTTTAATAATATTGCACATTTTTTTAAAATTTAACTTGTAACTCTTTTCTAGAACGCTATTACACCAACATTAGCTAGGCTAGAGCTTTGGAATAGGCAACGAGATACACTCTCCAAAGCAGAAAACACACAATAACATCTTGTGGTAAGGAGTTTCAAATTCCATTTGCAACATTTTGTCTTGGGAAGCCCTTCTCACACAAGGGTCAAACCCGAGGTCACATTGATATTGACAAAGTTACTCACCCTACTTTGTTGATATCGGTGTAGAGATTGCACATATTATGGGGGTCACTTGGAGGTATAACCACAATGATGAGTGGAGCCTCGCAAGACGATTTCAGGCTAGATACCCTGCACTTGCATGTGGATCGAACTGTCAACTGTCCCCCCAGGGTTTATTTTTGTTGGTGGTAACCTTAGTGGCCTATATTCTTAGGGCCTTACACAAGGTGAATGTGAAGGGGAAAGTCTTCACGGTACCTGGAATCGATGTTGGCCAAACTCACTCGGGCTCCTTGGAGGGTATACCCATGATTATGTGTGGGATCTTGCACCAGGGTGTAAGTCTGTTAAGCAGGTCATTAACGTAACTTTTCCACCCTAGCCCAGCCCCTTCTTATCTTATCGTTGTGATGTTGGATTTCATCACCAACTAGTGACTTTGGAGTTATAAGGTCTTGACTACCTGGTTCTTGTTGGTCATTATAATTGATTATTTAACTAAACAATCAAGTGCTCCTTAAATTGTCAACCCAGGGAAGTCTGTTATTTCAAAGGTAATCACGCACTATATATGCTCAATCTCAAAAGAAACCTAGAGTTGTAGTAAAAACATATTAATCACATTTTTCCTTGAACAAACTGAAGTTCTAACTTGAATTACAGGAAAACAACCTACATATTGCAGAGCTCAAAGTTTAAATAAATGATTAATTGAAGAATCCTGGATTACATTAAAATAACAACAAAATGTTGCAACAGGAAAGACCAACTATTCTGTAACCAGAGAACAGGACCCTATTCCCGAAGTAGGAATCTTCAGCACCTGTTTCTGATCATCATACTTCATGAACTCATTGCTTAACTAAAATAATTGACACACATTGAAGGCTAACTATCTCTTAACAAAGAACATGACCCTATTCCTGGAGTAGGAATCTTCAACACCTGTTTCTGATTAGCACACTTTCATGAACTCGATAAAATAATTGGCATACACTGAGGGATAACTATCTCTAACAGAGAACAAGACCCTATTCCCGGAGCAGGAACCTTCAACACCTGTCCCTGATTATCAAGCTTCCATAAATTCACCAAGCAGGATTGTAACTAGAATGATTAACAGTTACCCAAGCATGAATCACATGAAAACAATGTAATAATTGGTAAAGCAGAGTTTCAGCAAGATAGAGTTCAAAAATGTAGTGTTTCAGCAAAACAGAGTTCAGTAAAGTAGTGTTTCAGCAAAACAAAATTTAATCAAGGCATGAACAAAAATAACACTAACACACTACAAAGCTAACGGGTGAATCTTGTGAAGAAGGTGGGCCCTCCCTTCTGACAAGATTCTCCTGAAATGAAAGGAACTAGACGAAAAAGCTCAGAACAATCTTTTATTCATCTGTCAACTGTGTACATTACAATCTGAAGTGAAACACGTCCCCCTCCGTAAAATCCTTTCTTAGCTAGAACATAAGATCCTTTCTAATGATGATTTCCTCTTATTTAAAGAGGACAATCCCCTCGATGCAATTTGATCATCACATTACATTTGCACATCTGAATCCTATTCTTAGTCGGATCTGATTTCTATACTAGATTAGGATATCGTAGTCTCCCGTAATAGAATGTTATTACAAGTGATGAGTGAGGTGTTGCTATTACAGCTGGAGTAACAACTTATTTATTTGTCTTCTTGTTACTGTTGTTGTATGTTGTTTCAACATCGCAAATCGCAGGCTGTTTTAGCCATGGGATTTGCGTTGACTATTTCAACAACTTGGTCTGAGGCAGTAGCGAATGCTAGCTCAAGGTGTGGTTGTTGTGGTCATTGTAACAATTTTGTGTTGTTGTTTCAGCATTGTATACCATGGAGGGTGTAACAACTTCTTTTGGTGAGTTGTTGTTTCAGCATCGTTGACCACGAACTATGTAACAGCTTCTTTTGGTGAGTTGTTGTTTCAGCATCGTTGACCATGGACTGTGTAACAACTTCTTCTGTGTGAGTTGTTGTTTCAGCATCGTTGACCACAGACTGTGTAACAGATTCTTCTGTGTGAATTGATGTTTCAGCCACAGGGTTTGCATGCTTTAACTATTTCAGCAACAGGCCTCAATGCTAATCTGTAGTTCGAACTATTTCAACACTTATACATTTCTGATCAATGGTTAAGTACGAGAGTAATGTAAAATTATATGCAAAATAGATTAAACATATAGTAAAGAGAAGAGACGTTGTATACCTTTAGAAAGATAGGGTAAGGTGATAATGTGAGTTTAAATGTGAGTGAACAAGGGTTTAAAGGTAGAAAAAAGTGTGAGTAAAAAGGTACATTGTATGGTCCTAACATCCCCCCAACTTAAGATGTTGCATGTCCTGAGGCAACTTCACTCTGAATCAGAATCTAAATACCGACTCTGAGCATGCAAGTTACTCAAGCAGTAGTTGTCACTGATAAGAGGGTTAAGGTTAAGCTATCAGTTCTCAGGGATGGCCTCATTATGAAAATATTCCTCATAGAGGAGGTTTTTATCCATAACAGAGGCTTCTGCAAAGGTTTTAATAAAATCTGTTGGATTTAGTACTGCATGGGGTCTGCCTTCTTTGACTAATTTGATCTGAAACCATGTAAGTCATTCCATAAGGAACATAGAGTAATTGGAGGATGATTTCCTTGCAACCAATAGCTTTTGTGCCAAGTGAAATATCAGGAGCAATCTACCTTTTAGCTCTTTATTCTGTTTCTTAAGGGCACGAGATTCCTGGTGTGTTTTCTCCAAAGCTTCCCAATTTGAGTAGATATGATTTATCCAGATTTGTCTATGTTCCTACAGGATTTTGACCTGTGTAACAACAAACTCTTTTTTCCATTTCTGTATTATTGCCTGCTCATCCCATGGCTGAGTTTGTGTTTCAGGGTTTCAAGTAATAGGATGAGATAGGGTCTGAGTGGCTTGTCCCACAAAGGTGTGGGTATTGATCTGGTTGAGAGGGGAAAATTCATCAATAGGAAATGTTTGTACAAATTTATTAACAAAAGAAGGGGTTTTAGATTTGACATTTGTTGTAGTCCAGGGTTCAGTCTTAATCTTGGAAGGTCCTATTGGTTCTTGTGTAACTGCAGGGTGTTCTTCTTTGAATACAAAAGTCGAAGGTGCAGGGGAAGCTCCTGGCATTGGAATTTGAGTTACTTTGTAGCCTTCTTGATAGTAGATGTCCCCACATTGACTGTACACATATTCTCTACACATATTCTCTGTTGTAGTTCCCTCTGACATGGTTTCTATGTGATCTAGGGTGTACAAATTAAGTTCCTTCTCACTACAGGGTTTGCATGCTTTAACTATTTCAGCAACAGGCCTCAATGCTAATCTGTAGTTCGAACTGTTTCAACACTTATACATTTCTAATCAATGGTTAAGTATGAGAGTAATGTAAAATTATATGCAAAACAGATTAAACATATAGTAAAGAGAAGAGACGTTGTATACCTTTAGAAAGATAGGGTAAGGTGATAATGTGAGTTTAAATGTGAGTGAACAAGGGTTTAAAGGTAGAAAAAAGTGTGAGTAAAAAGGTACATTGTATGGTCCTAACATCCCCCCCAACTTAAGATGTTGCATGTCCTCAGGAAACTTCACTCTGAATCAGAATCTAAATACCGACTCTGAGTGTGCAAGTTACTCAAGAAAGTTACCCCGACCTTCAGGTTTAACTTGTTCCCCTGGCAAGAGGAAATCCTGCTGGGCATTTAGGATGATATGTTTGCAGCTAAACATGCGAATGCCATTGGTAGGGAGACCCGAAACCTGTGCTATATCCTCTTCTGTAATTGAAATCCAAACCCCTTGAACAATGGAATGGTCTTCCTAGAGATTTTGAGCAAATTGGAGAACCTTTTGTTGATTAAATCCCTGGAGCCTCTGAAAATAACCGAGCCATCCTGCCTGTAGAAAAATTTAATAAGATTTTGCATAGTATTCTAACAGGGCTGTCGTGGCAGGTTCGTACCATATAAAAGAGCCTCCCATAGCTAAAAACTCAGTAAAATACTCCGTCAAAGAGTCTCTTGGTCACTATAATTGCTTAATTAATTTTAAACAACCAAGTGAAACATAAATTATCAACCCAGGGAAGTCTTTTATTTCAAAGATAGCCATGCACTGTATATGCTCAATTCCAAAAGCAACTTAGTGTTGTAGTAAAGAAATT